>JAPKLY010002588.1:0-23666 GCA_026898435.1 Prunella vulgaris | reverse complement strand
TTATTCAAGTTTGCTCGTCTGAGATCAGAAATTCAGCTTTTTGTGTTGTCTTTTCTTCATTCTGTCATTTGCCATATCAGACCAACAAAGCTTCCCTTGTTGCAAAAATTGCTGAACTTGTGGAGAACAAGGAAAGAAACTCAAAACCAACGAAAGCTACTCTCATCCCACGCCTCAAAGCCTAAAATTTCCAAATTCTAGTTATTCATGAACGACAATCGCGCAAAGACACATGGCAAGTGCCCCTAAAACCTACCTTGAGTTCTAATTAACTAAGCCCGCAGTCCAATTTATTCTGTAACTTAAATTAAAATCCCTAATCAATAATAAATAGAACAATAGTATATCAGTTTGTAAATATATTCAGAGAGCGATAGAGGGTAACCATAACCAACAATGGCTTTCTTTCAGAACCTAACTAAAAAATTCTACTACAGTGATTCAAGTTCTAGTACAATTTATTAGTAATTTGTGTTGATTTTGCTCCACGAGAAACATGATAGGTTCTACATATATATTATTTTTGTCATTAGCTTTGTTTTATCAGTCAAAATCTTATCACTGTTCTAACTAGACATTTTGAAGTATGTTGGTTGGAAAAAAGAAAGAAAAGCTTGAGAATTGGCTTTCAGATTCGTCCCCTACCAATTAATCACTACTTACATCATTCCGCAGTTGTGAAGGTAAAATCCCATTGTCCTTGTGAGATTAGTATCTCATGTACTTTATACACAGTAAAGATGCAGCTATCTCTCATAATCTTCTTAGAAATTGAACTGGCCTTATTCTTGTATAGTTTTTTAGTCTTTTACGCAAGTCTTGATAGCAAACAAGTCTAGTGTGAGCATAAACACATTAGTTCTCTCGAAACTGTACTCACCACAATTAGTGCACGACATTCTGAGTTTGGACTAGCAAAATACGTAGTTTCCCCTAATGGAACTATCGAGCAACACTAAATGTCGAGTTAGCAAATTCTAGTTTCCATAATTCCTATATCATGTGTGCCAATTGCTCTGTTTTGAATACCCCATTCCAGATTTTTAGTATATGATCACAATATTCATAAATTTCCAGCTTAAAAATGACCTCCTCAACTATTTCTTGTGTTAGACAAGCAACAAAAGAAAACCGATGTCATGACATATTTTGTTGTATGTGTATCTTTATCCACTTTTGGTAGTTCAGCCTTCTCTGCATTAGAAAACCTGCTTAATGGTTCAGTTCCTGAGGCCCTTCATCTCTAGTAAAAGGAAGTCCAAGAACCTTAGGCTGTTTGTTTTGACCAAGGCAGCAACAGGTTCCTTTCATTACCAAATAATGATTGATTAACTTGTTCGTGTCAATTTTGATGTACTAGCTAATATCATTGGTCTCATGCTTGCAGATGATACAAACATCACGTACCTAAAATATTACGGCAGTAAAAATAATCGAGCGTTTACAGACAAAGAAATGCAACTGTTAATGTAATTGAAAATCCAGTTTCTGGAGTTATGTGTCCAGTTGTCCTTTCGTTACCACCCTAGGTTGCTTGAAAGAGTATGCCATGTATCTTGGATGCTGATTTTCGTTGGTTCTTTCTTGGGCTATATAATTCTTTAACATTGATTTCAATCCATATTTTTGCTATATTTTCACAATGCTATTTCTTTGGCCTATGACAAAGAGGAGAAAGACCTATGCGTGTAAATATGCTGTTTTCCTTCCTTTGTTCATGGTATGTATAAAACTTAACTAGAAATTTAATCAGTTTTTGAATTTCTTGTCGATTTCAGATATATGGCGACTTCATGCAGCTCCTTGATGGTTTTCCGGACTCTGGACTGAGCAGCAGTGCTGGACCTGGAAGTACTCAGTTCTTGTTTTCCCATAAAGGATTCCAAAAAACGGGACCTCAAGAAGATATTCGAGAGAGGCACCAAACGACGATGACTTGGAGGCAACAGGTTCGTACTATGATTTTGGAGAATATAGCACGTGGGACTGCATTGAAAGTTGTTAATGGAGAGGGTGTTGTATAAGAACATAATGGAATTGGCCAATTGGGTAGGTTACATGTTGGTGCCATAACATGTCTGTGTTTCATGTGACGGAAAATCGAGCCTTTTTGAAGGCTTTTTTTAAGTGTCTGATAAGTGATAACCATTATGTGTGGGTTGGGAGGGATTTATCACTTGATGAAGGGGGAAATAGTGTTTTTGTGTGTATGTATATGATGGTGTTGTGTTGATGAACAAGGTGAACTCATGTTGCGACTGAGTCACGTGCACACAGGTTTACTGAGTGAGTCATCCGAGTCTTGTGTATGGGTTTTGTTCTTGCCAATGCAATACATTTGTTTTATTTTTATTACATCTATATTTCCTTTTTCATTGTTTTACAATGCACTTTTGTGATGTGTGTTATTTTATTTGTTAATTCAAATTTTGTTCTTTATTTTCTTTATTCTTGAGGGAATTATGTAGATCAGGTGAAATTAAAGAAGTCTTTCTATGGTCAGGAGGGCTTCGTAAACCCCTAAATACCGTTAGATTTATGATCCAACGTACAATATTATTTTGAAGAGATTGCACTGTGCACTAGGGCGATCGCACTGTTAAAAAAATTAACTAATATTATTAAATTATATTAAAATGACCAAATTATCCTTTTAATTAAAATATTATTATATTTTAATATATTTTAATTAAATTAAAATTTATGTTTTAAAAATTAATTTTTACACCTATTTAGTCCCCAAATACACGTCCAATTTCGAATTTGATCGGTTATTCGTTAAATTGGAGTGTAATAAGATAAAGAATTATGATTTCTCATTCTTCATCAAGATTTAGTATTCACTTCACGATGATGGCTACTTCGGGTGTTCTTCTTAACTTGGAGCTTTTGGTGTCCTTGTCAATTTCTCTTGAGCTAAATGTATATTCAATCTTAAACCTTCGACTTTTACACTGCAAAAATAATAATCCGAAAAATCTGTCTGTTCTGGTTAATTAGCCAATAATCAGTTTTGTTACATTTGTACAGTAGTGTTCAGCTTGAAAGCCCACGATTGAATCCCTGCTCCATCCGTTAATGCATTGAAATTGAAATTTGATAATTAGGGTTCATCAAAATTAAATTTCTTAATGAATGTTTGAAAAAAATAATTTTAATTTGATTTAAAAATAAATGTTTTTTGATATAAAATATGTTTAAAAATAATTATATAATTTTTAAAATTAAGAATAGATTAAATTACTAATGGTACATCAGTAATTTTCAAAATTTTATTTATTAAAATTATTTTTTTTGCCTTGGGCGAAACTATATCGCCCAGGGCGATGTAATATTATTTGTCGGCATTTCATTGGTTTACTGACGTCAGGAAGGGCGAATCCCCTTCCTAACTGTAGAAAAGCCCAACTATATACATCTATGTTTTTGTTTGAATGCGAATTAACTACTCCCTCCATCCAATGTAAATAGGGTATAACTTTTTTTATTTCGTTCAATTGTATTAGACAGACCGTTTAATATAAATAGGTACAATTTTTTTATTTCGTTCAATATATAATAATAAACGGGTTAAAAATAAATAAGTTTTATTTTATCTTCAAACATATAAACTCTCACTTTATAAATAAATTTTTTAATATCTTTCAATATATTTGCTATTACATAGTAATTAATTACAAATTATTAGGTGTATTTGAATTTTAAGTTCAATAATGATTTTTATAAAACAAATAATAACACGTTGAACTATATATATATATATATATATATTTTTTTTTTTTTGTAATTGGGGTATTACTAATTATGTTTTAGGATATTACTGATAACTTTTTGGGGTATTACTGTTTACTACTTAGGCTATTACTGACTTATTCTTATATTAATATTGACTTATTTTTTAGATACAGTGAGTTATTCCTGAAATATTACTGAATTATCGTTGGGGTATTACTGAATTGCTTCTTGTAGAAACCATAATAAGGGAGATAATCTCTTGTTTATGTAAAATATTGATTCTCAAAACACTATAGGCATTTCTTATGCTATTTGTGAGTGTCTAATATATATATATATTTTATTTTTTCCTGATAAAAAGAAACCATGATAATTAATAATCAGCCAAAATACAAGACTGGGGAAAGGCAAGGACACATTTAATTCTCTAAAATGTAAGTAGGTAGTCATCCTGTTGGATTGGATCAACATCAACAAACAATTAATGAACCAACATACATTACTTCCATATGTTAGTGTACACCCTACTAGGAAAATTATTATACCTACTAGGTAGCTGTTAAATATCATATGCAAGGTACCTGCTTTATTCTTTGAATAGTATTTAAATAATATGTATTACACTTTATCATTCATTCTGAAAATATGATTTCACTCAAATAATTGAGAGCTCGAGAGAATTTAACATGGTATCATGAGTGCTCGGTTACAATCACATCTTCTGGTTATGGTTATCAATGGTTGATTCTCCTACTCTGTTCTTACTCATACCTTATTGTTCTTAATTCTTACTATTGTTTTTCTTTGATATCTCTATTCTGTAATTTTTTTTTGTTTCAAAAGGATTCCTCTTCTATTTAGCCGAAATCTTTTCTTTCTCTTTCTATCAAACTGGATCGATCAAATTTCTTGTTTTGGCGCACACAAGTTCTAGCTACTGTGCGCATTCATGACTTTGTGCATTTTCTCACATGTTCTGAATCTGATATACCTAAACTGATTCTTGTGGATGCGAATGGTGATTCTCATTTAAATGTTGATGCACAACTTTGGCATCGCCGTGATCAATTTTTCCTCAGTTGGTTACTCGGTTCGATTTCAGAATTCATGCTAGGTTATGTAAACATATGTAGCCATTCCTTTCATGTTTGGAAGGTGTTCGACGAATTGTTCAGGTTACAATCCAGAGCAAAAGCCATGAATCTTCTATATCAGCTTCAAATGATTAAGAAAGGTGGTTTGTCTATTGATGAATATGTTCTGCAAGTCGTTTAATAGCCAATTCCTTACATGTTGCTGGACAAGATATCAGTGAAGATGATCTAATCATGCATTTACTTGGCGGTTTGGGTTCGGAATATGATGTTGTGGTAGTTTATCTCACCACCAGATCTGACTTACTCTCATTTACTAAAGTTCAGTAAATTCTCCATACACATGAGATGAGACAAATGCATTTGTCAGCCAATGCAAGTTTACTTGCCTCTTCTTCCTCAGTTTCCTTTCTCCTTCTGCCAATTTTGTTTCCAAGGATCCTAAGCAACTCAATGGTAAGGCAAAAGGCGAAACTAAGTTCTATGGGAAAAATAAGAATCCATGTTAGATTTGTGGTAAAACAAATCATACGGCTGCAAGGTGTTTCAAACGTTTTGATCAGTCTTTTCAAGGTCTTGATAATCACTCTGGTGGTACTAGTGTTGGTTACTCTACTTCACACTCATCACAACCTGCAAATAGTCAGATTCAAGCCCATCTTTCCACTGGTCCTTCTACTTCTCATTCTCCACCTGCATTTGCTTATAATACTAACTTTTGCTATGATCCTAGCTATTCTCAGTCATCTTCAAGTGCAGACTGGTATATTAACACATCATATCACTTCATCTCTTGGTAATCTACATCTGAATGCACACTACAAAGGTATTTCCAAACTCACTGTTGGTAATGGATCTACTACTTCAATTCATAATGTTGGTTCTGTGAACATTTCCTGTTTACTTGGGCTCGTTCATCACCCTCCATACACTTTTTAACTCCACTTTTTTACCATCTTTTCCTACGAAACTTTGCATTCTCGCACAAATTAGATTAGTAGACACATTTCAACATTTAGAGGTGCATTTTAAGCATTAAAATCACACAATTCATATGAAAAATGGCAATAAAAGATGCAAATATTACCATAATCATAACTCTAGTGGGGAGGCGAGTAACTTTCTAACAACTGAATCTCCAATAGAGGTCAAGAAGTTGATTGACAACAAGTTGATACATGAAGCATTGAGATTGCAATGGGTTGCGAACCCAATTCTTGTTCACAAATCAAATGGCACATGAAGACTTTGTATCGACTTTAAAGATCTTAATGTTGCTACTTGATTGCCAAAATCTATTGCAACATACAAGTGTACGTGATCGTTGTTTTGTTAAGGCAAGAGACCAAGTTAAATATCTAACCAAGGAAAAAAAGAGCTAGTCCAATCTAATTCCGAGAAATATGCTTCTCAAAATAAACAAAACAAAAGACAAATTTGGGTCCTATTCTAACAAAATGAAAATAGGGGTGAACTAATCTAACTTCCATAGGAAGTGCAAGGGAATGAGTGTATGCTCTAGGTAATCTCCATTATGCATCAACTAAAACATTATTCCATACTATAGCTTCATGAGCTTCATCAAATTATTAAACTAGGTATTAGTACATTATTAAGCACTAAATTCTCATTTGAATGTCTAATACTCCTATTCGTTTGTTCTAAACTCCAAGCAATTCTCACTGACATAGAAATTCAAACACAAATACTTTGTGTGCACTACAATCAATTAAAACAAAATTGAATTAACTCAATTCTCCTATGTTGCCAACCCAATCAAATAACTAAATCTCAAGTAGCAAACAACCAAGACTCGAAAGATCATCCAATTGGAGAATTTAATCATCTAAATCAACACAATCAAGATATAACATGAATCAATACAAAAATCAATACATAACTTCAATCACCCAAAACATAGGAGTGATTAGCCCATGACTAATTGAATGAAAACTAACAAAAACATCATGAAATCAATCAATACAATGAATTGAAAGAAAATTAGAAAGATCTTACCAAATGGAGAGAAATTGCAATAATTGGAAAAACTTCAATCTACAAGCTTTAATGAAATCTTCAACAAATTTTAAAATTGAACCATAGAAATGTATAGAATCTAATGGAGTATCTATCCATTACAATTGATTAAAAATCTAATGAAGAATTTAAGAGTAATTTGAAGAAATGAAGAACAATCTAGAAAGATAAATTTTGTAACTTCCCAAATCAAATCCTAATCCAATCTATCTAAAAGTATGTTAAAGTAATCCTCATTATTCCTAAAATATGAGAGAAATGGGTATTTATAGGTGCCTTGGACGAAAATTGCAAAAAAGTCCATGAAAATAGCAAAATATACATTTTTGCCCATAATAGTAAATACACCCTCTACTGATTTTTCACACCCGCTCGACCAGCTCGATCGAGCGCTTGGTTAAGCGTACTCCCGCTTGGCTCCAGTGTGTAAGGCACTCGATCGGGGCCTTCTTGGCTCGATCGAGCACTTTTTTTTTCGCTCGATTCATACACCCACAACTTGTTTTCTTCATATCTTGAGCTCTAAAACTCCTATTGACTCGATTCTTTTTTCGTTTCGATCCTCTATTCAAGATATTTCACATGGTATATTATTTGCACCATTTGTATTAATTGAATGAATCTGAAATTTATCAAACTTGCTCGTTTTTCCACCTTTTTACTTTATTTTTACAAATGCACAACTTTTTACAAAATAGGTCAATAATCAATTATAGCAATTAGTATAATAAATGCAATCAAAATAATAAAAAATCATATTAAAATGAGTATGAATTTGATGCAAATATGACCGTAATCACCCCCAAACTAGAGTATTACTCGTCCTCGAGCAATGAAATGACAAAACAAGGGGAATAATTGCATTAATACGTGATTCTCATCTTGTTCAATGTCATGCAACACTAGTTCCAAATCAATGCTCAACATCACATGCAAAATATGTTTACTTTTCAACCCTCAATCAAGAATCGATGAACACAAGATCAAATCCACTCATCACAATCCTCTTGGGTGTGTTTCTTCATCACTCATGTGTATTGGCTATGATAAATCAATCCATGTCACTCTCAACACATGCACTGCCATAGACTTGCCAATTGTCTCAATTCTCTACCACTAGTCAAGTAACTCATCATCAAATCAAAGAGGACTTTTCATTTGGTTGTAGTGTTGGTTCTATGGTAAGGGTGGAATGTTTTTGGATAGAAGTGACTCAAAAATATCGGTCCTTACCAAAAAATATAGCACATACCGTACCGAACATTGGGTATGTTGTACCATATTGATATTTTAGTATATATAGATTCTTATCGAAATATCGGTCCTTACCAAAATACTGATCATATTGGTATATTGACGATACTGATCTGTACTATTATACCGATCCATATCGAAATATTATAATTAATTATTTAATATAAAAATAAATTAAATGTTAAATTTAATATTGAATTATCGGCACAGTATAAACTGTCATGCCAAAATATTTCCGATATAAGTCAATATATAATTAATACCAAAAATATTTTGGTATACAAATATATACCGACTTATACAAAAAATATTTTTATATATACAAAGCATACCAAAATTTTCTAAATATTAATACTGCTATCATACCAAAATTTTCGGTATGATATCATACCGTATAATTTTTTTGATAAATTCAGTATTTTTCGGTATTATATGTGCGGTATACCATTTTTTCAGTATTTGCTCCACCCTTATTTAGGGTATGTACAAATCAAAATGAATATTTAAAAGTACAAATGTTGATACCAGAAGTGGATTATTTTAAAGATCGAGTCTCTGTTTCCGTAATGAATTTTGGTACAATTAATGCGGTATGAATATATCTGTACAGACTGTAGCAGATTTTCGATTAGAAACAGATTAGTTCTGATATCGAAGCGAAGTGGATTGAAGAAATAAATTTTTTACTTTTTTGTTGCAATAGTCTCATTTTTTTCCTTTTTCACAAATTCTTAAAAAATATGCTAAAAATTAAATTTGTAAAGTTTGAGACCAAAACTACTAGTAGATTAACTGTTTCTATAACGGTGGGACCAAAATGGAAGAAAAAATTATAAACGGGACTAAAGTGAACACTATTTGAACTAAAACCGTGAAGTTCCATGACCTATGGAACTAAAACTGCATTTTACTCTGAGTAAGTCATACCGAAGGTTATTTCTAATTTTGATAAATATATTATTTAATATTTTGATCATGTTAAAATTAAATGTACAATTAAAAAAATGTCTAACAATAAAATATTAAATAAAAATTTAGTCATACAAAAAATTCTTTATAATTTTGATAAATATAATACTTCATCCGCCCAAGTCTTTTTCCTGTTTTATTATTTTCTGTGAGGAGGATATAATAAAAATTGGAAAAAAGAGTTGGGACGGAGGTAGTATGTAATATTTGACCTAATTAAAATTAAATGTGCAATAACCCAATCAACCTTTTTACTAACTAAATATTGAAAATTTATTCTTTTGTATGTTAGATAAGAATTTTTATTTATTTAATTGTTTATAAAAATATAAAATAATTTTTTTAAAGTAAAATGTTTGCACCCAATTGCTTTATTATCATTATTATATTATATTCACACAATAAGATATTAGAAATTTGTTAATTATTTTTTATGTATTACATGAAAAAAATTAATTCTATATTAAAATATAAATGATTTTTAAATAGTATACTTCATCCAATAGTTTTCTTCTATTTAAAAAATAACTGGTTGTTTAAAATTAATAAAAAATATAATAGGGTTAATTCTATTAAAATGCACCATATTTTACTCAACTTTCAATTTAGTCCTGAACTTTACGATTATAATTAAAAAATACAATCTTTTAAGAAATTTCAAGCTGATACATATTTTTCATCTTCGATCGACAACTTATGTGTCTAATTGGAGTGAGTAAAAGTTTATGATGCTTACGAGCATGAATATATTTCAGAAATTCAAACCTCAAGTATTAAGATATTTCAGAATTTGGTACGATTTTGGGCAACTTTTCATAGGATATCTGGGGTTTTTTTAAGTGATTTTTGAATCTGATATTGAACGCTACAAACATATAAAAATATTTTCTCTTCTACAGCCCAAATTTTTTTTTAAATAAAAACTATTGTTATTTTATATATATGCATATGATATATGATGTGAAAATTAAAAAAATAAAAAGGTAATTAAATGAGTGCACGCAAGTATGATAAACTTTCACGCGCTCCGATGAGACACATCATCAGTTTCCGGCCGAAAATAAAAAAAATTGTATCAGATTGAAATTTCTTAGAAGGTTGAGTTTTAAATTATAATCGTAAAACTTATGATTAAATTTAAAGTTGCATAAAATGTGATGCATTTTTGTAGAATTAATCCAATATATCAAATTAATATTTAAAATATAGAATATGTGTGAGTAAGAATATAAAGAGTTAAAACTTAATAGATACATCGTTGTTTATAAATGAAATTGAGAATAAAAGATATAAGAAATATTTTAAATTCATATTACATAAATATAAAAAAATACAATTGCGTTTAAAATGAAAGTTTCATCACAATTTATGTTCAAAACTAAAAATTTTGTTAGAAAAAATATTAAGATTTTTTTTACATGGAGTACATATGTGATAGTAATTTTAGTACCAACTCAACCAACCAATGAAGTATCTTATTTTACCTACATTTCATTTTAAAGATCAGTAATCATAATTATAAATATTTATTTAACACATTCTACATTAAATCAACAATTTTTTTAATCTTTAATTTGAATTCATAATTCATTTACATCTTGAAATCCATATTATTAAAAGTCAATGAAACTCAAATCTTAAATATGAACTTTATAGTTTATAAATTTTTTTTTTCTATTGATATTAATTTATGAATTGGAATTAAGATTTAAAAAAAAATGGGTTTCATTGATAATAATTTTGTATTTATATTAGTTAATAATTTTGTTTATATTAATAATTTAATAATTCTGAGACACTCATATATATATATATATATATTTATATCATAAATAAAATTAATATATTAGAAAAAAATTGAATAAAAGATTAGTGGGGCCTGGTGGATCATATGCATTAAATTAAAAGCCGAACTCACAATTTTGATTACGGTGACAGAATTTTATGGGCATATTTTCAAACTCATACCAACTTAAAAAAAATAATTCTAAACTTAAACGAGTTTGAAAACACACCCTATGTAATACTTATCATATGATAATACAGAATGTAAAATAATTGGGTAAATTTATGCAACAATACTGTCACAAAGATTGAAAAAATAATTTTTGTTTGAATTAATTTTTGTTTAAATTAAGTAGAAAAAATCATTTACTTTTTGTTTGAATGGTGAAAAATTTTAACAAAAAAAAGGAGAAAAGAAAAAAGTGAAATGAAAAGGACAAAACAAATAATAAATAAAAAATTAAAATATCTTTTTAAACAATTCAAACAGATTTTTCTCAAAAAAACTCAAAAATAAATAAACAATGTATAATTCGAAAAATTAAATGAACAAAAATTGTGTGGTGTATGTCCTGCAAACAAATGTGGTGCATATAACCTGTGTCTTCCAAAAAAATAGTGTCAATAACATGGGCCTTTTCAAAACAGTGGTTTATAACGGGCTAAAATTAGTGTTGGGCCTATAAAATTTATACCATGGCCCAGGTCACATGAACCCACATTTGTATCCTGATGATGTTCTCTCTCTTTTTAATTTTTTTGGACCCAAATACGAAACATCATCTTCCTAATTCTCTGAAGACCCTAATACCAGAATCTACATCTTCCTAACCCGAATTAGAAATTCACTTCCCATCCAACTCTGAAGAATCGAAGAACTTTTTGCGATGGATGTTTCGACGAAAAGAGTATGCGTAGTCTGCCATGCCTCCAACGAATACATGCTCTTCATCATTGATTTAAAAGAGGAAATGGGCGAAGACGTACCCTTACCCGTGTATCCTGTGTTAAGATTTGATGCTACTAGTTTTTATGATGCAGCCTTTTGTGTTTTAGGCTCTAAACTTTATGTGGTTGACGGGTATAATGATATTTGCAATCCTGGAGGTGGCAAGACAATTTTTACATATGTCCTGTCTGATGGGGTTTGTAATTTGAAATTGGAGAAGAGCATGTTATCGGAGTGTGTGACAATGAATGCAATTAAAAATTCTCCTAAACTCATTGTCACACCCAATTATAAAATATTGGTATTTTCTTCTTGCATTGATGTCTGGTCGCCTAACGAATGTGATTTTGAAATATATGATCCGGTTGAAAGGTCATGGCAAATGCTCCCCAACTTACGCCCCTCTTGGGCAAAACGTGACTTTCAATATTTTCGGATTCAATCATTTACTGTCACGATGGAGAATGTGTTGTTTGTCCATACTGAAGAGGGAGCATTTACACTTGATATCATGGCTCCTGGGAAAATTTGGAATGCCGACCGCTTTCTTGCTGCAATTCCTTCACATCCGGGTACTTCACTGGTGCTGATTGGAAAAGAAATATGCATGATTCCATACTCTGCATATGACATTCGCCAGTATCCTAACCCTGAAGGAAAAGAAGAAAAAGACTTATTTGCCAAGTTGTTTTACACGTTCCCAGAGTTATCTCGTGTTCCTGATGGTTATATTTGGCAATCTGGTGGTATCATTCTTTTGGGAAATCGTGGAGTTAGAACACGAAAAGTCAATGTGTGTCTTCTTCATTCCGGGATCAATAAACAGACAAGGTTACCTGAACTGCTGCTACAATTATATTCTTGCAATCTAGCAGAATGCAAAAAGATGCTTCACAAATATAAGCAGGAGAAAATTTATGAACAACCGGATTGGCTTTTAAGGAAGAGAGAAACTTTTGTGCTTCCAGAAACAATGAAGACCGGGTGTTTGAGATTGGTGATCAAAGATGCCTGCATAATTGATAGTTTAAACCTTTGTTCCTTCTCATCTGCACCAGGTGAGCTCTCTTGCAGAAAAAACCACCCGAAAACGTAGGATGTGTGAATAATTTGTGTCAGATATTTATATTTCTTAAATGATGTAGTTTTTGTGTAGCTATTTATAGTTGTTAAACGTAGGATGTGTAAAAAAATCTACCAAGTTGTGCTGGTAAATTGTTTCCAAATCTTCCGTCGCTTTCATTCATCAATCCTATCTTCTCTGTTTTTGGAATTTCAAAGGAATTAGTTTTGTTTCTTTTTTTATTGTTGATTTGTATGTTTGTGCTTTGGTTTTTGCTGATCTGATATATTCTGTCTAGTCCTCTTTAAAGAAGTTATTATAATGGATCCCTAAAGTTGTTTGTAGAGGTCAAGTTATGAGGAAGCAGGGGAGCTCTTGAGATTATCTTTAGACTCTTCAAAATAGCTCCCTTTACCATTGATCTTGTTTTATGAAGAATTGGTTTTAGAGGTTGTGATTTGGCATTGTTATTATAAGATATTTTTATTCCTATACACTTACTTTTTGTTAGTTAAAACACACACCATTAGTCCATTGCTTTGGTTGGCAAACAATTTGAGGAGTTTGAGACAATACATATATCTGGCCTTGATGGTGGAAACTTGGTAGTTCAAGACTTGCCTTATGGTTAAGAGAAATATATTTGCTTTTTCTCTTGTTTTATTTGCAGCAAGGTTAACTTTGGACTGAAACATCATTTCCTGATGCAGGAGAATTGTGGATGCATGATTTCATACATTGGTACTGTTTTTTGGGGGCGAAAATACCCTTGTCTCTACTATGGATGGGTTGGTTATTTTAATGTTCATGAGATTTTTAAAATGCTGAAAGTAATTTATTGTTGGGATCGATGAAAGTAATTTACTGCTGAAGTAATATATTAGTAACAGCTTGGGCATGATGAGTGTTGCCCTTACATTATGATCCCATATTGTAATAATAGGGTCTCATATTTCTACTCTTCTCCAACAACTACCAAAGCTAAACATATTACACAAAGAATTACTCCTCTACTTAAACAAGACCAGAGCTTCAATTATCCAACATAATTCTTGCAGCAAAGTTCAATAATCTTGAAAACACTGCAATTCAAATGATCATAAAATTAAAAGGGATTAAAATTATGTAAACATCAAATAAAAAAATACCAAAATTAAAATAATATGATTTAACAGACCGGCCGTACTTAAAGACCTATGGAATGCAATCAACGGCGTGGAGGACAATGACTCTCTCTTCTCCCAGCACCGTTCGACAAACGAAATTCTTTGACGGCTAGTCATGAGCGCCAAATGATTTTTGATATACTTTCCATTTTGTTGTCTTAATAAAAATAATGACATAATACAATTAGAATTAACATTTAATAATCAGGAAATTAAATAGATGTGGAAGCTAGAAGATATACCTGTTGTAATGTAGCATATTGTAAATAAGACCCCTCATAGCAGCTGATATGGTGTTATATGGTGTTGAATCAGGTTGCCGATTTGGATCCAATCTTGTTTAAAACGATCATCTTTAGTTGCAGCGGTAACGGACACAAAATCAACTCTGCATATAACCAACTCATTGTGCCCATACCGCATATTATCTAATGTCAAAACCACCTGCTCCAGTGAATGCTCCTTATCGTGAATATACAAAATTAAGCTCACAGCTCCCCTCACGAGCATTCGAAATTCTTTCGGAACATAACTGTAAAATATCTGCTCCCCTGGGACATGATACGTCATAACCGGCAGAATACCGATGGTGGAAAGATAAATCACATGCTGTTGGTACGTCAATGTTGGCTTCTGGTGGATTAAAATGTCTTCTCTAGACTCGGCTTCATCTCGGACTTTCCTGCTAGATCCATTCCCGTACACATCCACCATTTTTAGTGGAAGGTAATTGGGATGATTCAGTTGAAATGCAAAGCGATGAGAAACAAAATTTTTATTAGCATATTCGATATGCGCTGAAACTTCGATATTCAATAATTTCCCGTTACGATCGTCGTTTGGATCGTATTCATATCCAATAGTGGCATTTTTTTTCAGCTTATTGTTTGCCATTCGGAAGAATTTGGAAGGAGAGAATGGAGGAACCAGTAAATAGAAAGGAGTGGAACAGTAGTCACCGGAGATGGAGCTATTGGAGACGGTGGAAGTAGTAATCAGAAATGAAGAATGGTAGTTACTATTTGTGAGTTGTGGAAAGTAATTAATAAATCTGTAAAAGCTGCAGTAGGAGTAGAAATATAAGTATGCTCCAATGACCATGAGAGTATATGAGCTTCATTTATGAGGCAGCATCTGCTCATTATGAATGAATCTGGCCAATTCACCAACTTCCAAGTTTCAAAATTTATATAATTCGTTTTTTAAATATTTTCTGCATTTTTATATAGTGATTTAATATTTTTGTTAATGTTTTCTGCATTTATATTTAGTCGATAGTCGAGCTTGATGCTCCCCGAAGGGGCGCGCGTACTACCAGTCCTAGCCTCAACCCTTAAATATTTTTTGCATTTTCATTTAATCAATTTTATCCATTCTTTTTTTATTTACTTTTATGTGAACAATGGATAAAAGTAATATTTTTCCATTGTCACATACTGTCTTTTCATCTGCATTATCAACTATTTCATTATTTTGGGCTTATATTTGATTTTATATTTTATTTTAAGTATAAACTAAAAACAATGAATTATCATGAATTAATATTATTTATTCATAAATATTTATATAAATATATGACAAATTTATTAAAATATAGATCATTTCAAAACATATTATCAAAATAAGGAAAAAAAATAATGTTATTAGCAAAATAAAGCCAATTGGTATCCTGAGTACCGACTGGTGATGTGACAATACTTACAATTCCTTTGGCTTGATCGTGGAACCAGTCGATAATGTCATTACTGACTAGAGGGAACAAAAGCACATAAGTTTCACATTACGAGATATATATATATATATATATATATATATATATATATATATATAGAGAGAGAGAGAGAGAGAGAGAGAGAGAGCTTTCTCTTTTGAAAAAATATAGAAACCGGACTATAGCATATTCATATCAAAGAGAAAAAAAATCAACGAGAGTGTCCCACGAATAAAAATATTTTAGTATAAAATAGGTATCATGAGAGTGTTTTACTTTTTTTTTTTGTGTGTGAAAGTTAATGTGAATGTCCCAAAAAGAAAATTGTGAAAATTAAGATAGGAGAGGAAATAATCATTTTTAATTAAATGATCGTCTTAATCTAATACAATAAAATGGTATTAAAGTATAGTAGATGTGTGTACACATTAGATTAAGAACTATGAGTAAATATATGTATATCTTTTAAGTATACAAGTAAATTAATATTTTTTGAGTATGTAAATTTCTTTGAGACGAAAGTAGTATTAAAAATTTGAATATTTAAAATTATTTTATATTTAGAATTGTATTGAATGATTATTTGTTCTGGGTAATTCGTATAAGATAATGAGATTCAGAATAAGTTATTAATATTTATTAACTATTCCTCTCCTATAATTTTTTTAATCATTTTACTAATTTCTGGATTTTATTAAAGTTAAAAGTGAAATATTTGTAATGTAACCTTTTTCTACCATAATTTATTATTAAAAAAAATATTATTTTCATTAAAAAGTTAAAATCAAGTGTCCACTAATTTTTTCTTAGATTTCTATTTAATGCATTATTTATTAATTATTTATATTATAAATTGTGGTGCTACATGATGTTAAAACAAAATATTAGTTATATTTATGAAATAAAATATTGATATTAAAGTTCAATCAAACATAATTTACAAATATGTACGCCATAATAATTTATTAATAAATATTAATGTTATATGTATAAAGTATTATAAACCCTGCATGGTCCAAAATACTTAGTATAGTGTAACAACTAACACATTATATTTATTTTTGTTGAAAAATGAATAGTCCAAGAAAAGGGTAAAATGGGCACTGCAAAAGTTCTTAAAAAGAAGAAGTTCTGATAGTATATTTTTACACATTCCAACCGTCCACAGGCAGCCTTAACTCTTTTAACTTAAAAATGGCAACACCAAATTTTATGGAAGCGACAAATTAGAGATTTGATGTATAGTATACTGACACTTGATATGTTTAATAAATTAGAAGATTTGATGTGCATTGTATATTTATAATGACACTTTATTTGTTTAATAAATTAGAAAATTTGGTGTGTACCACTCATCCGTCCCAAAAGGCATTGCATACTTTCTATTTTGGTCTGTCCCACAAAAAGTTTGCATGCCTAAAATTTTGGAAATCATTTATTAAACTCTACTCTCACAACACACATATAATATTCATAAAAATATACTTATTATATCTTTTACTTAAACCGCGTGCCCAAAAGACACCGCAATGTCTTCTGGGATGGAGGGAGTACATATTATTCTTTGATGTACTCCCTCCGTCCCACTATAAGTTGCTCATGTTATATTTTCGTCCGTTCCATTATATGTTGTTCATTTGTTTTTTTTCTTTTTTTTGGAAACTACTATTCACTTTTTTATTATTATTTTGAATACTTTTTACACTATTTTCATTATTTTTTCACTTTTCTCCATTACATCACTTATATTTTTTTACTTTTCCATCAAATCACTTATACTTTTCTAATTTTACCTTAATTCGTGTGCCCGAAAGCAACGAGCAACATATAGAGGGATGAAGGGAGTAATATTTACCCGGTATATTTAATAAATACTATACTTCTCTCCGTTTGAATATTACATATACACTTTCATTATTAAAATATATCAATATTTCTTACAATTTTTTTTTAAAATCAACATTGATATATATATATATATATATGTGTGTGTGTGTGTGTAAATTTATATTAATATACACATATTTATTGGGTTGAGAAGTCTGATCGAATGCTTCACGTCCCAACTTCTAGGTGATCCAATTTCTGGACCTTTTTTGTAAGACAATTTTTTTCGACTGAATGAGCCTTAAGGTTTTGGACCGGGTTTCTTATACATATCTACATAATTCAGTGTAACTCTATTACGAAAATTATTAGTAAATCTCTTAGTTTGATAGTGCTCTCAGATGTAGTCTTTTACGGAAGAATTGAGTAAACAAATTTGTGTTATTTTCATTTTTTATTCAGTTCCTCCATAGTTACAAATAAATCCTAACAATATTATTCATATATCACTATTTATTCAAAAAAGTATATTTTTTATATAACTTTTATGCACAATAAAGTGTGCAAATAATTTTAGATGGAAGAATTAGCATTTGGATTCAATGGAAATTTTTATTCTTCACAAGTGCTTGCAAAAAATAAAATAAAAATTATTTAAAGTCGTCCCGAAATTTATGTTTGAGACCATCAACATTGGAAAGTATAATTAAATTGGACGAGTAAAGCTTTGTATATTAACTGTGTAATGTGTTTAATAAAGCTTAGGCCCAGGTTATATACATCAGTATCTATTCATAGTACGTACATGCACAAATGATTTTTTATTAACTTATTTATGTGTAAATATATAAACATATCCTTTTCAATTTAATTAAATTTTAATCTCTGCAAATTCTCATTTGTACACCCACCAATTATTACAAAGTCATTTTTGAATTATATTTTTAAAAATATAAATATTTAAATAGAATTTCTGTGAAAATCCTAACATATCGGAAAAAAAAAAAGAGAAGAATCAGTTCCTAAATACATTTGGTAAAAAGTATCGAATAAATCCAAATATTTTAGAAATTTTTTTTGAAAAAAAAAAAAACTCGATAAAAGAAATCGTAAATCTGCAAATTTGGAAGAAATCACATATTTGATGATATTGAACATATTCCAACATAATTTTTTTTTTTTAGATTTTTTATAGATTGAGATTCAACACGCAATTTTTTATTTTATTAAATGCAAGAGCAAATTAAAAAATAGAACAAAAATATGGCAAGGAAATCTGGAGAAAAAAAATTGGCGGAGTAACAACGACGACAGGAGAAAGAAAAGGACAACTATGAGAATGAGTGGATACAGTTGCGACTTGTGAAAGACATCATGTGATGGAGGCGAGAGAGAGATGTGACAGTGGAGAGGAGAAGGAGAAAGAAATTGGGAAAGAGAAGAAGAGAGGCCGGAGGAGAGAGAAAAAGAAAAAAAAATTTAGAATGTATAAAGAGGATTAAAAATAATTATTATTTAATTATTATTCATTTGTTTCAATGGACAAGATAAATAATTTAAGATAGATTAGAGAATATTATAATCTAGAAATTGTTATTTGTGAGTTAAATTTTTTTTTTTTTTTGGATTAATGGATTAAGATTATTAGTAATGTAAGATAATTTCATTTTGAATATTTTGATTGTAAGATGAAGAACACTCAAGTGAAACGTTTCACGCCGTGAAACGGATAAATTTAAAAAAATTCGCGGATCCTAACCGAGTCGGGTCGGATTTAGTCTTTTTTTTTAAAAAAAAAAAATTCGCAACTATGATTCAAGATTTTTTCGCTCCCAGGTATGTATTATTTGACCAAATGCATGTTACCAATAAGCAAAATGTTTGTTACAATTAGATTAAATGTTGTTTTCTTTACATATATTCATTTGTTTTGTGTAGAAATAACATTTTTTCATACAATCTAATAATAAATGTGTGTTACTACAAAAAATATTATTTTTTTCATAAATACTTACGAGAAAATAATAAATTTTCTTATAGTAACACACATATGGCTTTTGTGTTATATGAAAAATTATTTATTATATAAAAATAAATGAATATATATATAAAGAACAACATTTCATAAGATTGTAACATACATTTGTTAAGATTGTAACACACATTTGCTCTAATAGTAACATATATTTGCTCCCCCAATTTGTGTTACAATATTGGCAAATGTGTGTTACAATATGGGCAAATACGTGTTACTGTAAGAGAAAATGTACTTTTATAAGAATAAGTATGTGTTTTTTAATTTAATCACCATTCTTTTAAATCTAGATATATTGATTCATATATTAATACATTTTTTTACTATTTTATATGTGTTATTATATAAAAAATAATTATTTCTATACAAATAAATAAATATTTATGAAAAACCAATATGTTTTCTTATAGTAACACACATGATTTTTCTTTTATATTATGTTAAAAACTATTTATTCTATAAAAACAAATGAATATATGCAAAATAACAACTTTTTATAAGATTATAACACACTTTGCTCTAATAGTAACATATATTTGCTCCCCCAATTTGTGTTACAATATGGACAAATGTGTGTTACAATATGAACAAATGTGTGTTACAATATAGGCAAATACGTGTTACTGTAAGAGAAAATGTACTTTTATAAGAATAAGTATGTGTTTTTTAATTTAATCACCATTCCTTTAAATTTAGGTATATTGATTCATATATTAATACACTTTTTTACTATTTTATATGTGTTATTATATAAAAAATAATTATTTCTATACAAATATCATATCTATGTTCATATATGTGTGTTACAAATGAACATATCTATGTTACAAAAGAACAAATGAATAAATGAATATATGTTACTAAATGAAGAAGTATATGTTACTAAATGAACATATCTATGTTACTATTCAAACTATGTATCTAAATGAACATATACATGTTACTATTAAAATATGTTACTTTATTAATATATATATGTTACTATATAAAAGAATTGGTGTTACTTTTTAAAAATAGTTAAAAATATGTTACTAAATGGAAATGTAATATTTTTTTCTTATAATAACACACATTTTGCTCTTACATTGACTGAAAAAATGTTATTTTTACAAAAACAAGTGATTTATGTAAGGAAAACAACGTTTGGTCTAATTGTAACACACATTTTGCCTTAAAGTAACACGCATTTGCCTAAATAGTAACATATCTGGGAGCGAAAAATCTGAAATCATAGTTGCGAATTAAAAAAAAAAAAAACAAATCCGACCCGACCCGGTAGGATCCGCGAATTTTTTAAATTTACCCGTTTCACGGCGTGAAACGTTGCATATAAGTTTTTGTCTTGTAAGATTAATAATAAAAAAAAAATATGCAGTTGACAATTTTGTCATCTATATCATACACAAAAATAAAGTGAATTATGGTTCCCCTTTCTAATATAAGAGTAGTATTTTAGTAAAGATAAACACAATAGATTATTATTATACATCTTCCTTAAAATAATATTATCTAATGTTCATAAGATAATTGGATTTTAGTTTTGAGATTTTTATTAATCTTAAATATTTGTTCATTAAACCAAGACAAAAACTTGTATGAACCCGAGTTCACGGTGAACTCGGGTTCTCAATTATCACTGCAATGTGTATACATTATCACTGTTATATATATCCACTATCACTGTTATACATGGAGTTCGTTTAAGTATAGCCTTGTCAAATGCTCTATTATTAAAAATGGCCTTACTTATTCTAAATATACAAAAATGGTCTTCTTTAAAATAAATAGCATAAAATTATATTATTTTAAATATTTGTTAAATTACAATAATATCCTCATTAAATTCTTTCATCTACATCTTTTTATCTATTCTATATCTATTTTTCATTCATTCATTTTCTCTCTATATTTTTCTCTTTTCTTCTTATAATGATCGTGTGAAGGTTTGATTGAAGGTAAGAATATGTCTAATATATTTTTCTTTGTTTAGTTTGTTCGTTTTTTGTTATTTTATAGTTGGTGAATCTCTTTCGTTAGAGTTTTATGATAGATGACTTTCTCTACATATATATTTGCAAACCCTAATCACATAGTTGTTCAAGTTGTTCAGTTGTTCAATTGTTCAAGTTGTTCAGTTGTTCAATTGTTTAAGTTGTTCAGTTGTTTAAGTTTTTAAATATATATAGTTGTTTAGTTGTTTAAATTATTTAGTTGTTCGATTGTTTAAATTATTCAGTTGCTTAGTTGTTCAGTTTTTTAAATGATTTAGTTCATGTTTAAATTAATCAGTTTTTTAAGTTGTTCATTTGTTTATGTTGTTTAAATTATTAAATTTTACATAGTTGATTCAGTTATTTTAATTATTTAATTATTTAAGTTGTTCAGATATTTAATGTATTTAGTTGTTCAATTGTTTAAGTTATTTACTTAGTTGTTCATATGTTTAAATTATTTAGTTGCTTAGTTATTAATTAGTGTATGCTATTTAATTGTTATAATTATTCATTACTGTAAATTGTTTAGTTGTTCATTAGTGTAAGTAGTTTAAACTATTCTCCAGTTCAAGTTGTTTAAATTGTTCTTTGATTCAAGTTGTTTAGTTGTTAAAGTGACACATTTGCTCTATTTTTTTTTCTTCCATTAATGTATGTTGTTAGGTTTTTTAGTTTTTTAAATGTTATTAAGTTATTTTCTAATAGTTAATTTTTCTTAATTGATTGTAGATATAGATTCACCTCAATTTTGGGTTAATATAATTTATTTTGGCGAGTTCGTTAATGAAAATGGTTAGTGGGAATGGAAAAGAAGCGAGGGTGACCGTGGTGCCAATGTAGAAGGGCTTCCAATATCTTCAAATATGACATTTGAGGAGCTCCATTCAGAAGTACTAAGTATGTGCAACGTTGATTCTACATTACATGATGTGAAGATGCGGTTTCTTCTTCCTGAAAAAAAAAAAAGAATTACAAGTTCCAGTCCGAATAGTATCAACTAGACATTTGCAATGGTTGGTGGGACTCAATAAACAAGGTCACTATTGTTCAATATGTGTTACCACGGTGAACAAGGCTACGCCGCAGGTGCAACAAGAAACGAATGATTCTAATTTTGAGATGCAAGCAAATGAAGTCAATGAGATGAATCAAGGTGTGGACTGGAATACACTGGAGATTGTCTCACATATCGACACAGATATTCCAAGCCACAATGATACTTTCAATGCTCCTTGTTGGATCGGTTGCGCTGAGTAGAACTGATGTACTATCCTCGCAAACCAACACAGGTCTTTTCTAGCGTGCTTATGTCCTCACTGGCACACACCTTGAGAACTTCCCAGGGGGTCACCCATCATGAAATTGCTCTAAGTCAAGCACGCTTAACTTTAGAGTTCTTTCACAATGGGCACCAGAAAAGAAGATGCACCTTGTTGGTATGAGTAGTACAATCAATTCCTTTAAACCCAATATCTAGCTTCAGCGCCACGGGGCGGCACGCAACTATGTCTTTAATCGAGCGAACGAGTGGACTTGAGCGCAGCTCGCCTCCAAGGCAGGGACTGCTAGAATTTCTCCCAACAATCCCCCCCAGCAGTAGCCTGACTTGAAGCCAAACATACCACTATTTGCGCCATGGGGGACTCGAACCCGTGACCTGTGCTCTGATACCACTTGTTGGTCCCGAAACGAGTTAAATCAGTGTATGGGGGGGGGAATACACTGATGTCAGATTTTTCTGAAAGACTCAGAAAAATGCTCTAACGCACTCAGTCAGGATTCCCTGAAGTACTCAGTACACTGAAGGTCCACAGGGGCAGCAGGGACTGTTCAGTAACGAGTCAGATAAACTGAGTGTGAGTAATGTGCTCGGAGGCTCAGTAGAGATAACAAACCTACTGACTGCTCGGAAGCGAGTCAGTTGGACTACTATATCAGTGAGTCAGAGTACGTGCGGAAAGTGAGCCCTTAGATTCTACTCGTTTTAGTTTCTAAAAACATTTTCTCTGAGTTGCTTAGTAAATTGGTGGTTAAGGCTGAGTGCACA
>JAPKLY010002587.1:1775-23668 GCA_026898435.1 Prunella vulgaris | reverse complement strand
TCTTTATTTATGGAAATAAGTCATATTCTTATGCAAGAGAATTATATGCTTGAAGGTTAAGTATCATAAGAATAAAGAGATGGAAAGGATTTGTTAAATAAGGAAATAAGTTGCCAAGTAAGGAAATAGAGATACACCAAGATTATGGTCCAATTTTCTTACCTTTTTCTTGTAATTTCGTCCAGCCCTTCTTACAGCCCCAAACCCTATTTTTCCAACTCTATAAATATGTATTGATCAAGTCCCAAAAACCCTTAGACACCCAAGAAAAATCGGCAGCCACCTAGCACCAAACTTTGGCCATGTATTGAAGTTAGAGGACCAGTTTTCAGCAGCTTGTAGAAGTAGAAGGAGGGCAGATTTTCGAGATTTCTTAGAGCAAGGAATTAGCAAGCCAACGTACAACACTTCTATATTTTCAAGTCAAGAAAAGGTGGGGGTTTAAACGGTGAAAAGTGGTAACTCTAGTTCGATTTTTAAATACTATGTTTGATGTGTTTATGTGTTTATGTGCTAAAAGAATGGATACTCTTATGTAGTATCAACCAATGGGTGCTCTTAAGTAGTGCCAAATTAATGGATATCCTTATGTGGTATCAAAGAATGGATGCTCTTATGTAGCGTCAAAAGGGATACGCTTAAGTCGTATCTAAGATTAAGAATGATTGGTATGTTTTCATGTTTACATGTCCATTATATTTAGACTTCGAACTAAACTATCCCCACGGAGTGATTATTTTATAATTGCTCACCCCTTCACCGAATTATATTTTCAGATTTTCAAGACTAAGATGACGAGATCGGCGATGCGGAGGAAGGTGGATGTGATGCGAGTTAAAGAAGTTAAAGAATGGAGATTTTTATTAATTACCAAGTAGGCTTTTATTATATTAAGTTGCAAGAGTTTTATTCATGATTTTCGGCACTTTTATGTTTGCCACAAGATTTGACGTATGCATGTTTTATTTCATTGAGTGCATGGACACGTAGATGTTTGATTTAGGTTTTATTATTGTTTGATGGATTATGAGATTTTATTATAAATTTTATGAGGTACTATTATTATTATGATTAAGTGCTAAATTGCATGAATTTAAGGAGTTAAGTTGATGGACTTATTTATTATGTTGGCAGCTGATGGTTCGAATTTAGAAGCATGCTTAAGTGTTTGAGTTATGTGTTTAATTGTTCTTAAGAAATAGTTATTGTCCTTAATTTGCATGATCGGTAAGTTAAATTTTATAACTCCAAAAATTATGAAATTTTACCAGAATATTTGCCATGATTTAAGATGTATATTGACCAATTTTCGTGAGTTTTTGCTTAGTAGAAGTCGAGAAACTGATTTTAGTCCTATATGTGATTCTAGTCGTCAAAATTCTTGTTTTAAAAATACGGATTTTATGCCCAGCCTATTTTCGAAATTTTGGCAGTTTAATAGCCATAAAATATTGAGTATTTTGGTCATAAAAATATGGAGGATAATCGTTTTAAAGTTTCATCTTGAATTTAGTCCTATAACTTTGTTTTTCGAGCTTTTCATGTGTTTTAAAAAGTGATTTTCGTGGAAAGTACTTATATTATGTTTGATATGATTTATTTGAGTGTTTAGAGGTCTTAGGATGGTTGGTAAGATAATAGTATTTAAGAAAATGGATTTAGTATTAGTTAATGGACTATTTTTATACACATGCGGTTTTGATGAGTACACCCAAGCTGTTTTCGAAAGTTTTAGGTACCAACTGCTGTTCATGAATTATTTATGAGTTATTGCATGATTTAATTGATGACTTATGTGTTGAATGATATTAGAATAAGTTTAATTCACATGTGAATATTATTGAAAAATGCTATGAATATTTGGAATGATATATTATGAATTCTATGGATGTATTGGATGAGTTATTTATTTTGATTGTATGATTTAATTGTTTTAAATTATTACTCTGATTTTAGTTCAAAAAGGATTTTCAAAGAAAAGAATTTTATTTCAAGTATAAAGGGAGCACGTTCTAAAAGATATTTTTATTAAATTGTTTATTTAAAATCAAGACTTCCACTGATTTGAAATGCTTAGAATTTTAGGGCGTGACAATTCTGCTCCTAGCACTTCTCAGGCCCATCCTAGAAATGCTCAGAGCAGACGGAACTCAGGACAGAGGAGGCCTCAGGCAAAGCCAAGGACTACTGAGGTCCAGATTCCTCAGACAGGGCACAGAGCCCATCAGGAGCGTCCCAATCCTCGAAGGAGAAGGACAAACCAGGTGGCCTCTGAAAGGCAATCGAGACCTGACTCCAGTAACACTCAGGCTAGACCTCAAGTGCCAAGAGGTCAGTCTCGAGCTGCTCCTTCTCGGGATCAAACTCAGCCCAATGCACCCAGGCCAAAGTGGAACAGGAGGCCCACCCCCAGGAATCAGTATAGGGCTCCTGTACCTCAGGCTGACACCCATACACCCTCAACTTCCCAGGCACAAAGGAAGAAGACTGTGTATGTTGATATTTCAGGGAAACAGGTTTACACTTCTGATGCTATCAGAATTGTTAAACAAATCTGGATCCCGAAGGGTATGGCTGACTCAGTAGGACCCAATACGAGATGGGTACCTGAGGCCTGATTCTTTTCAGGTCGCTGCGGGCTACAAGAAGAAGAAGGAGGATCTGTTGAAGGACTGGTACTTGGACTCAGGATGTTCCAGGCACATGACCAGATTTCGTGATCTCCTTCTGGATTATGTAGCTCAGGATGGCCCGCAGGTAACCTTTGGTCATAACTCTAAGGGTTTCACCAGAGGATTCGGAACCCTTGTTATTGGCTCTGTCCGTGTACTGAATGTATCATATGTTGAGGGACTGAGACATAACTTACTCTCGGTTAGTTAGTTTTGTGACCGAGGATATAGTGTAGAATTTACATCTAACATGTGTCTTGTGAAGGACAAATCTACACTACAAGTTCTGATTACAGGTGTTAGGAGGGGCAATGTATATTTTGCTGACTTCAAGAGCAGCTCTCCTGAAACCTGTTTGGTCGCTAAGAGCTCCTCTGAGCTCAGTTGGCTTTGGCATAAACGCTTGAGTCACTTAAACTTCAAGATTATTAACAAAATCTCCAGACTTTCTCTTGTAGATGGTCTACCCAATGAAGTTTTTAGCGAAGACCACGTGTGCGGAGCATGTCAGGAAGGCAAGCAAACCAAAGCCTCATTCACAGTGAAAGAAGCCTTCTCAACTGACAGAGTGCTTCAGCTTCTGCACATGGATCTCTTTGGTCCAGTAACTCCTGTCAGCATAAATGGTAGGAAATATACCTTTGTTGTTGTTGATGATTATTCCAGGTACACATTGGTTATTTTCTTGCTAAACAAGAAGGAGACTCAGGTCAAGCTTCTAGAGTTACTCAAGCAATTGAGTACTGAACAGGGTCAAAGCATAGTCAGGATCTGATCAGATCGAGGAACTGAGTTTATAAACTCTATTATAACTGACTTTTGTACTAACTATGGTATAGCTCATGAGACTTCTGCAGCCAGGACCCCTCAGCAGAATGGGGTAGCTGAGAGAAGAAATCGGACCCTGAAGGAAGCTGCCAGGACCATGTTGGCTGAGTCAGGATTGCCCAAGAAGTACTGGGCTGAAGCAATCAACATTGCCTGCTATACTCAGAACCGATCTATGCTGAACAAACAACATGCTCAGACACCTTATGAAACTTGGAACAAGAGGAAGCCTCGCATCTCCTATTTCCATATTTTTTGGTGTAAGTGTTTCATCCTGAACAATGGGAAAGACCAGCTGAAAGCCTTTGATAGCAAATCTGATGAGGGAGTTTTCTTAGGATACTCCTCAGTCAGTAAAGCTTTCAGGGTGTATAACTGTCGGACCCTTTGTGTGGAGGAAACACCTCATGTTGTGTTTGATGAGACTACATCAATGCATAGGAAACAGGTTCCAAGTCCTGACACTGAGGGGGTTACCAAGAGGATAACGAGACTGAGTCTGAAGAATCCTGAATTCAAGATCAAACTTGTCAGTGCTCCCAAAGGATGGGATGATGATGATGAAGATCAGGATGGACTTCAGGCCAACCCTCAGCAAGCCCCAGCCTCGGAAAATGTTGAGTCTCAGACGGAGGGACAGACTCAACCTGAGGTACGTACTGTCGGTGATGATGCCTCTGCACCTGAGACAGTTACTGAGTCCAACACTGTAGGGGGAAACAATGTCTCTGATATTGGCCAACCCTCAGGAAATGACTCAGTATCCCCTATTCTTGCTCGTTCCTATTCTTTGCCTATTATTGTAGAGACTAACGTTTCAGGATCAGGCGAGGGAACATCAGCAGCTCCCAGTGCTCCTGTCAGCAGGATGCGATGGCTAGATGATCACTCATTGGCTGATATCATTGGTAATATCAATGAGGGGGTCAGGACTAGGTTGTCCCTTGGTGAGAGCGCTATGTTTTGTTGTTTCCTGAGTGATCAGGAACCTAAGAGCATTGAAGAAGCTCTTGCTGATCCCAACTGGATCCTAGCCATGCAGGATGAGCTCAATCAGTTTGAGCGGAATCAGGTTTGGGAGTTAGTTGAAAGACCTAGGCGTCAACATGTTATTGGCACTAAGTGGGTCTTTAAGAATAAGAGGGATGAGAAGAATGTTATGGTCAGGAATAAGGCCAGATTGGTAGCAAAGGGTTACTCTCAGGCCGAAGGAATCGACTATGATGAGACCTTCGCTCCAGTCGCAAGGTTGGAAGCAATCAGGTTTTTTCTGGCATATGCAACATTCAAGAAATTCAAAGTGTATCAGATGGACGTAAAGAGTGCTTTTCTGATGGTGTACTGAATGAAGAGGTGTATGTTGAGCAACCTCTGGGATTCGAAGTTGGTGACAAAGTATATCACCTGAAGAAAGCTCTTTATGGCCTGAAGCAAGCTCCAAGAGCTGGTATGATACACTATCCCAATTCCTGATAGACCATGGGTTCGTGAAAGGAACAGTGGACAGGACCCTCTTACGGATTTCCGAAGGGGAGGACATTCTCTTGGTTCAGATTTATGTGAATGACATAATATTTGGATCTCCTAATCTGAAGCTTTGTGAGAAATTCTCCAAGCTGATGACTGGGAAATTTGAGATGTCAATGATGGGAGAAATGAATTTCTTTCTGGGTCTCCAAGTCAGGCAAATTGACTCCGAAATCTTCATAAATCAGTCCAAGTATGCGAGGGACTTGATTCAGAAATTTGGAGTTCAGTCCAGCAAAGTCTCACGTATTCCCATGAACATAAATGAGAAGCTGGATCCTAATAAAGATGGAGTCTCAGTAAATCCGACTGAATACAGGGCACTGATAGGATCCTTATTGTATCTGACTGCTAGTCGTCCTGACATCACTTATGCAGTTGGAGTTTGTGCAAGGTATCAATCTGATCCAAAGAAGAGTCATCTAGAGAGTGCCAAAAAGATACTGAAATACCTGAGAGGTACAGTCAATTTAGGACTTTGCTATCCCTCTGATGACAACCTAGAACTGACTGGCTATTCAGATGCTGATTATGGAGGCTGTAGACTTGATAGGAAGTCAACTACAGGCACTTGTCAGTTTCTAGAGAGTAAACTGATCTCTTGGTTTTCTAAGAAGCAAACCAGTGTTGCAACGTCTACTACTGAGGCTGAGTATATGGCGGTAGGCAGTTGTTGTTCTCAGATCCTTTGGCTGAAACAGCAACTGAGAGACTACCAAGTTGAGGCCACTGAAGTCCCAATTTATTGTGACAATAATAGTGCCATTGCCATATCCCAAAACCCAGTCTTACACACAAGGTGTAAGCATATAGACATCAAGCATCATTTTATCAGAGATCATGTTGAAAAGAAGGACATCAGGATGGAGAGAGTCCCTACTGAAAAACAGAGAGCTGACATTCTGACTAAGGCTCTGCCTGAAACCAGATTTGTTGAGTTATCAGTAGAGTTATGACTCCTTGACCCAGGCTTAGGTGATTCAGTCTGAATCTCTAATCAGAATGCACATGGTCAGGGGGAATGATCAACTATGACTCAGATTGAAGGAATCTCAGAGAGAATGTGAATGGTTGTAGGGGGAACATTCAGCTGAAAAGGATGATCAGTATAGACTGACTAAGTTTCAGGACACTGAACTCAGGGCTTGTCACCCTGATAGTGCAATAAGTGGTATCAGTCAGAATACAAATCTGACTGACTGGTATGTTTCCTGACTTTTATCTAGTCATCTTATCTTGCGTCCATCTTCCTTGATATTGTTTGCTGTATTGTCAAATCAATTTAATTTGTCAAATAATCCCAGCCATTCAATTAATTTTCAGTTATTATTTAATGCAATTTACTTGGATTAAATACGGATATGCTCTAATGTGTATTTAATGCACTGTGGGTGGGAACAGTTTTCGATAAAGTTTGACCAATTACTTTTGAAAATCGAAAAGGCTCCATGCTTTTCACTTTTTAATCTTGACCATTGAATCTCATAAGTCATTATTTTCTGAGCCAACCGATTAAAACTGAAATTTAGTATAAATAAGGGAAGTGTTTGTCGTTGCAATCTTTATGCACCCAAATATTTTCCTAACATATTTTCTCTAAAACCCTATTTTCTTCAAATCTCCAACTTAATCCATGGCGTCTCCTTCGGTGGAATCATTCTTTGGGAATATCTTCCATCTCAAGAATGAGATCCACTATGAACCATTTGGGGAATTTTCTTCTAACCACCCCGATATCTTGCCTGTGCGAGAGTTATATGAGAATGCAGGTCTTCTGCAGTTCATCACTGCTAGACCCCAGACACTGCACCCCAGACTTGTTGCTGCTTTCTACCTCAAGATGGCGCAGAACAAGAATTCCCAGGAGTGGGAGACATTTATTCCTCTGACCTCATGTGTGAAGGGGAAAGATGGTGAGGAGGAACTGACCAGGAGGTGGGTCACTATCAACCTCGGGGAGAAGATTAAGGAGGTTTTTAATCTTCACCACTCTGGACGAAGCCCGGTTGACTACGGGTTTGGGAACGAGAAGGATTTTCTCCAGTCTCTATGCGATGGAGATGTCGTCCTGAGGTCAGGTCTCAACAAATCAGTCCTGAGGACTGAGAACAGTCATTTCTTCGACCTGACAAGTCAAAGAGTGATGGGGATTGCCGGAGGATTGGAGCAGATCTCCAGACCAAAGCTTTATACGATGATGGCAATTTCTGACGCCTCAGTGCACAATTTTCACTGGGAGGATTACTTCCTCCAAATGCTGGTAGCTAAGACCAGCAAAATCAAGTATTCGCCTGAGGGTCAGGCGACGTTCGAGGCCAAGATGCACTTTGGCACCAAGATGTAACTGATTTTGGAAACCCTGGATCTCGGGGACGTTGATCAGGCCCAGTCGCTCGAGATTCCAGCGAAAATTGATCTCTTCAGGGCTTACTCCGGTGATGCTGGTGCAAAAAGGAGACCGAAAACTCTGAAGAAGAAGGCTCAGGCGAGCACGACCAGAGGAGTCAAGGCTCAGGCGAGCATATCTTCAGAGTTTTCTATTCAGAAACCAGCGGAGGACAAACCCAAGCCCTCTGGACCCAAGCAACAGAAGCTGAAATTTCTTTATTCAGGGTCAGCAGAGCGAGAGAAGAAGATCGTGGAAGAGAGAGTTGCTAGAGAAGCTGTTCAGCATGCAACTCCGGAGAAGGAACCGGCTCAGGCCGCTCTTGAAATTGCTCCCATTACTTCTGTTCTGGACGTTGCATCCCTTGATCCCGATCAACTGATTCTCAACATCGCCTCAACCTATCAGAGTGTGGAGAAGGATCAGGTGGAACCTGCTCAGGAAGGAGGAGTTGAGAAGGAGGCTGCTGAACCAGTTCAGGTTGAAGCCCCATGGCCTTTCCCCGCGCCTGATGAGAACACATTGTCGGATTTTGAGATAGTGGCAAGGGGAGGGGCTGTTGAAATTGTGGAAAGGAGGTTTCCTGACCTCTCAGAAGCTCAGAAGGAGGCAGTAGTGCAACTTCGCACCTATGCTATGATCAGGAATGCCACATGTCCTGAATTGAGTCAGCTCGGGGAGTCGAGAGGATGGGAGAAAATGGCTGAAACTGAAGCTGCCCTCTTTGCATCACCTAATCAAGATGGTAGACTTTATCAGAACTGTTAGACGCATCTACCCCGAGCCAGAGCCTGAAAGAGTTGAGGAGGAGAAGAAAGATGAGAGGGAAAAGACTGTGATTGCTGAAGACATTCAGCAAGGTGGCACTGAAGGAGTCAGTGCACCGGCCGATGATGCACCCCTTGGACCCGGGACTGCGGAGGCTTCAGGAGAGGGTCGAACAGGTCTTATCCGAGTCAGAGGAAACTGGATCACCCCAGCAGCTATGTTTACTGAGAATTCCTCATGAGCGCTTGCCAACTGTCACAGAAGGATAAATCTCGTTGAGCGAAAGGCAAGTAGGGTTGATTCAAACTCTAAAACTCTGAGTAAGAAAATGAAAAGGCTGGACAAAGACCTGAATGAAATGGCCACTGACATGCATGCTGCAATAGATCTTCTTGGAGAAGTCAGAACTCAACACTCAGTAGATCTTACTGCTATCTCTGAGCAAGCCAAGGGGGCCATTCAAAGCTGCAATCAGATGATCTCAGATGTGCAAACTCAGCAGGAGAACAAGCTTGCCACTTTTCTTGATCAACAATTGTCTGAGAAAGTTGATCAACTGGTTGATGAAAAGCTGGCTAAGTTTCGAGCTGAACTGAAGGAGGAGCTGCTGAGTGAGATGTCTGAATAGGAGAAGGTAGAAATTGCATCTGCCCTAGACAAAAGAATGGAAAACTTCGAGGGTCGACTGAAGGCTGCACACAACTCAGCTATTGATAAGCTCAGTGTCGGCCTGAGAGGAATGGCAGGGCAGATTGGGCAATTGCAGGGCAAGCAGACTGAGATGGACAGTCAGTTCACGCTGTTGGCGGAGTCAGTAAATGAGGTTGTCAAACGGATCAATGACGATGATGCCAAAAAGGGGGAAGAAGGGAAGAAGCAAATTGTCACTACTGGTAAAGCTAAGAAGAAAATTTTCCCCCCTGAACTGAAAGCGGCAGAAAGAAAGAGGACAAGGTCCGTCGCTGCCATCGAAGCTTCTGAAGGTTCAGATCCAAAGAGATTAAGGCCCTCTGAAGATCCTGTTTTGGAACCTTTGTACAAGGATATGGAGGAACAAATGCAAACTGGGTTGACCACTCAGAAGAAAATGGTGATGACTGAAGCTGAAAAGATAGCAAAGATGAAGGAGATTTCGCTCCTCAGTCAGATCCAGCGCTTGAAAGAGTCCAATGAGTATCTGACTTCGCAGGTTCAGAAGAAGAAGTCTGTGACTTCTGGATCTCGGATGAAGACTCAGAGGTAAATGGTGGTCAATCCAGATCAATGCCCTCCTCCACTTCAGTGGAAGACTTCATTCCTACAGAGATGCTGGAGGTATGGATTCCGATCTGGAATAGGTGGGCCTACCTATTCTATGTGGTGGGGTTATGGGACGATCTATCTGAAGAAAAAGACGTCATACTCCATCACTGGATGGCACAGGAGCACCCTGATCTCTGGGCTGAAATAATCAGACATGCTGACACTGAAGGTGTAGGGATCGCTCCTCCGGAATTCATCAAGTACCCTCCTCCACTCTTCAGGAACTCCAAACAACTAGACCGGAAAGCGATATTAGAAGAAGTCGTCAGAGTAGGATGCGCTGCCGGGGCTGTTGGTGATCGGAACAGGATGAAGCAGGTCCTGAACCGAGTCTTGGAGATGTATGATATTCCACAAGCTGTATGGAATAAGGATGAAGACTAGATCAGGAGCTAGTTGTTCATGAACTTGTAATAGCTTCAGGATAACTGTAATTCTATATCAATCAATGAAGTTATTTTATTTTTCCTGAGTACAACTTCTTGTTGATTCCTGAATTTACTTTTCTGAATCCTTATCAAGAATTGTACTAACCCATTCCTTATTTTCATCTTATAGACTAAGTACCTAGTTTGTCTGGAGGTACTGAGTTGTTCTCACTGACCAAGTCAGTTGATTGTGTAGATGAATAGGAATTTGCTTAAGGGTTTTGGCATCATCAAAAAGGGGGAAATTGTTGGGACAATCTGAGTATTTTGATTAGATCCCAAAACCCCTGATGAATCTGCCTAAGTATAGTTGTTCAGGATGAAATAATTCAGGATAGTTAGGTTAGGAATTCAGTGCAGGAGGAACTCGCTGAAGACTGAAGAATATTGGAGTCGACCCAATTTGCTGAAGTCTGAAGTGTAATCCATCTTGAAGGAATCAGTCAGTCTTGCTGAAGATTGCCTGATCTGAAGCTGAAGATCGAAGCCTGATGATCCGTCCTGAAGTCAATCCTGAAGTACCATTGGCTGATGTTTCTACTAAATACACTAAGCATACTCAGGACAGAACTTAGTCAGTGAAGAGTAAGTATTACCTATCAGGCTGTGCTGAATGCACTTAAGACCTGACTTAGGCCTTTGTTCCATTTATTTGAACCATGTAAGTCCAAAGCAAAAAGGTTACACATACTGGGCTGAATAATCTATCAGGCTGTGCTGAATAAACATAAGACCTGACTCGGGCATTAGTTCAGATCACCTGAATCATGTAAGTCCAAAGCAAAAAGGTTATTTATGCTATGGGACAAGAGACAAAGAGAATGTCAGTAAGACTCCATTAAGACACATGTTCAGACTGAGTTATTAACAAGAGACTCAGAGTATTGAATGTACGAGGAAGGACAAATGTCTGAAGGTCAACTAGCCGTTAGAGCGGAGAGCCAATGATCTTTTGACACGTACGTACGGAGTCTACGCAGCATTTAATGCGGCATTTAATGCGTCTCAGAAGTTGCAGGCAATGGGACAACTTGCCAGAATAAGCATGGTGGTTAGGTCAAACAGTATTTCTAGCCTGCAATCTACCTAAAATAGGAAATATTTGATTTGATCTCCTCCAACGGATCTATTTTGAATCTTGCCTATAAATATGGAGAGCCTTGCACCCATTCAAGGCTAACGGGAAATTTCCAAGAGAAAACTCTCAAGAATCTAAGCTCTCAAGCATACTATAAGCAACACTCTGCAATTAAATTTCCCTAGTGTTGTAGTACGATTCACTCTGTATTTGCTTAGATCGATAGCTCTAATATTTAGCATTGTTTTGTATTGCTAGAGCTATCTTAGTTGGAAACCAGAATACCAAACCACTCAGGGTGTGAGATTGGTTGGTTAGAAGGACTGAGACTTGCAAAACGCCCAGGGGTCAGTTCCTAAGAGAGAAGTTGGCTATCAGTGTCCCTTGGCACGTAAAACCAAGCACCTATCCTCAGGCTTTTGAGGATAGCTTCCTGTTATATCAGGTCGTGGATGTAGGAGTTGGTTATCTCCGAACCACGTTAAAAAGTCCCCTGTGTGCTGATTTACTATTCTGTTCAGGATCATAACTGTCATCATAATAAACTGAACATTCTGCATCGTTTTTATATTCAGGACTGAATCAATCATCCTGAATCTTAATACTGTGTACTCAGCCTTAACCACCAGTTTACTAAGCAAGTTCAGAGAAAATGTTTTCAGAAACTTAAAACGAGTGGAAGCTAAGGGCTCACTCACACTCAGTTTATCTGACTCATTACTGAACCGTCCATGCTGCCCCTGTGGACCTTCAGCATACTGAGTAATTCAGGAAATTCTGACTGAGAGTGTTAGAGCATTTTTCTGAGTCTTTCAAAAAAATCTGACATCAGTGTATTCCCCCCCATACACTGATTGTACACGTTTCGGGACCAACAAGCTGATATCCTGCTTCTCCTCCTCTGCCAGCAGAGCTCTCTTATCAGCGAACCTGCGATCTCTCTTGATCCTATTCTCTTCTCTCTCCCTTGGGGTAAGCTGAGGACAATCATAACTGAGATGTCCTGGCTTGTAGCAAGTGAAGCAAACACCATCTCCTTCTCTTCTGGGACTTGGTTCCCTCCTTCTCTCTGGAGACTTGTATCTGGTCTCCTGTTCATCTGATGGTCTTCTGGCATCAGATGACTTCTGGTATCTTCTGGTAGAATCACTCTTATTCTTCTTCCAATGGGATCTATACTTCTGGAACTTGTTTGACATCTTGTCAAACTTCTTGGTCAGCAAAGCAAGTTGCTCCTTTAAGCTCATGTCCTCTGGAGTAGAGGACTTCTCTTGACTATCAGCTGCAGCCGAGAAAGTAACATTCTTTGTAGCTGATGAAGTTGGAGTCTCATCTTCTTGGTCTTCTTCTTGGATATCGAACTCATGTGCCTTCAGATGAGATAGCAGTGTATGATGACTCATCTCAGATAGATTCTTTGTCTCCTTAATTACAGTCACCTTCACTCTCCATCTTGAAGTAAGAGATCTCAAAATTTTGTTATTAATCTCCTTCTCCGAGTAATCCTTTCCTAAGGAGCTTGCCTTATTCAGTATGTTTGTCAGCCTCATATCCAGCTGATCAATGGTTTCATCAGCTTCCATTTTAAATGTGTCAAAGGTATGTAGAACAGTTTGAAGCTTGTTCTCTTTGATTTGATCTGTCCCTTCACACATCAAGGAGAGTTTCTCCCACATCTCCTTAGCGGTTTTGCACGTCTTGATTTTCTCTATATATTCTTTGGAGAGAGTCTCGATGATTTTTGTTCTGGCCACTTGATCTAAGTTGAAGAGTTTCCTTTCAGCATCGTTTAGTTCACTCTTCTTCTTCTTTGTCTTCCTTTTTTCGCTGATCTCAGCTTCTGGAGTCTTGCCATCACTTACTCCTTCCCAGAAAAACTTGATTGGCCCTTCCTCCAGAACATCTAGCATTCGATCATGAATGGCTCCAAGGTGATTCTCCATTCTGAATTTCCAGTAATCATAGTCTTCTATGGAGAATTCTGGCAACTTCCTCATCTTGGATCCACTCTTCTTGTAGGAAGACATATCTGTAAGTGATTAGATAAAATGCACACAAAATTTTCTAAAAATAGATTTTCAGGGATCTGTCCAGGTGACCACCAAAAGCTTTCTCAGGCTGTGGTCTTTTGGACACACAGCTCTGATACCACTTGTTGGTCCCAAAGGCAGGTTTTAGTGAAGAATACCTTTGAACTAGTCTAGAAGGGGGGTTGAATAGACTTGTAAGGATTCAAAAACCTTTTTGAAATTATTTTGCTTATTCAGAAAACCAGCAGACTACTTGAGGTAGTCTAAATTTGAAAGTTGTGCGCTGTGAATTGTGCGGAAACATTTTTAATGAAAATCAGTTTTAGGTGATGTGCACAAGTTAAGAACAGAAAGAAATAAGACGAGACGCAAGGGATTTATAGTGGTTCGGACCAACTGTCCTACATCCACTCTCCTCAATCCAACTTGGAGTTGAGGGGCTCTCCACTAACTCACTCACTTACACACTTCGAGAGTACTACTCTCTTACAAATTGTTAATGCTTCAATCGCAATTGACTTCTCACAGCTTTTACAAAGATTTACAAAGAATAAGTATGAATGGGGTTTTTGAGTGCAAGTGATAATTCTGACAGAGTTTCGGCTAGCTTAATATGCGTGTAAATCCGATACTGAAATCATCATTGTTACTCTAATTTATAGAGTCAAATATATAGCCGTTGGGATAGACTAGAAATCTGAGATCTATAATTTCGTATTCAATCAATCAATGAGATTGATTGAATTTTCTTCTTGATTCCCGTTAATCTTCGCGATCTTCAATCAATCAAGTTTGTCCCCTTGATTGATTGATCTTCTATTCTGGGAATTCCTTTTAGGTTGCAAGTCAACCCTTGAAATGATTCCGAAGAATCTGGGCCGAGCATAAGACCTCAGCTGATCTGTCTCCTCAGCTGGTGTACCAGTCTGCTGATACTTGGACCTCAGCTGATGTGCAAGTCTGCTGCAGTGCACCTCAGCTGGTCTTCTTGACTTCGTCTGAATATGTCTTTTATCTATGATCCTTGTCTTGTCTGCGACGTGCTCTCAGCTGATCAGCTGATCTTCTGATATCAGCTGATCTGTATCTTCTGATATCAGCTGATGTTAACTCCTCTGATAATCTGCTCTCGATACTCCAGTGTCAGCTGCTTAAATCTTCTGTCCTCTAAAATCGGCTAAGTCCTCAAGGTCTCAGCTGGTCTTCTTCTCTATGATAGCTTCGGATCTTCTAGCCAGTAAGGTAGATTCCCCCTCACTCAAACCTATCTAATCCTAACTACTCATCAGCTGACTAATATGTTCAGCTGGTCCTATTACAAACTGATTGGTTTATTATATCATCAAAATATCTAACACAGATATCCTAACAGTCTACTTGACCCTGAGTCAGGAAACTAATCAGGCTACCTGACTCAGAGTAAATTCTCAGGTCACTAATCAAGGGGGAATTATCAAGAAGAAATCTGTAGACCCACATAACAAAGTCCACTTATATAGCCTGAGCATCAGAAGAGTTTACTACCCTGATCTTAAGTAAGCTGATCAAAAGTCCACTGCGTACTCCACTGAGATAGCTTCTGACTGACGGTTACTTTATTGGTAACCATGCCTGCGGCGCAATTAATGCCATAGTAAATGTGTAATAAAATATTGGGAGATGATTTCGAGCAGTTATCTCTCATGAAAAGCCCCACTTTTAACCGCCATTTCTTTCAATCTCAACCGTTGATCTTAATCCAACCCACTTTCCGTATCTGGTAATAATTACATATTACTTGGGAAGTTAAATCACTTTATCCTCCAAATTATTGCCTCACTCTCAACCATAGATCAAAATTATTTTGTTCAATCCTCACCCTTGATTGACAATATAATATCATCCACACTTAGCAGATTTTCACACGATCTCAATACTATTAACCCTTGCAATTCTTACTCATATTCTCATCCCTATAAACCCATCCCTAAACACTTTTCCACTCTTCAGAAACAATGTCTTGAATATATGTTGACTACAAGGAGTTGTCAAACAACAGGAACTGTTGGTATGAACCAATTGTTTGCTTCAACCATCCCAAAGTCCTTTCTGATCCCAACCTGTATCACATCAGAAGAGCTCCGAACCTTGTGAGAAATGCTGGGCTCTATAGATTTCTTTCAAGAGGCCCAGAGAAATGTTATGATAGGCAGGTGCTTGAGTTCTTCGTAGGTATGGAGAAGAGCATCGCATCCATCAGATCATTTATCATGATGGAGAAGAGTGAGAAAACGCTGGACAAGAAGGGGAGAGAGGTTCTTCAATCAGTCATGAAAAAGCACAAGTTCACCTTGAGGCAGGAGGACCTGCATGATATCTTTGGGCTCCCAAATGAGGGTTTGGACCCAGCATCCTACAAGCTTGGAGAGGAGGAGAAGTTTTTGGACACTATAACCAAGAAGAAGGAGCAGTATGTTACCACCTTTCACAAGAAGTTGCTGAAACCTAAATTTGAGGTTTTAGCAGAGATTGTTGGGAAATGCATCCTAGCAAACCAGGGAAGCATTGAGCAAGTTAGCAAAATGAAACTCAAATTGATGGCAGCAATCATTGACACCACTGAAAGAGTGAAGTTCAACTGGCACCAGTTTTTCATCACTAACCTGAGGGAGGAGAAAAGCAAGATGAAGGCGGTGAAGGCAAGGTTGATGATTGAGCACAAGCCGTGCTATGCTTCAAGGATGTCTCTTATCATTGATGCACTCAATCTGAAGTACAACTTCCCTGACACAAGGTCTTGGAACAAGGCTAAGACCTTGTTCAACTCTGAGAAGCTATTGGAGAAAGTAAAGGTGTTAGCACCTACTGGGGATACAAGGAAAGAGCAGGCCAAAGTCCCTGAAGAATCTGGAGAAGAGAGTCCACCACTGAACCTGAAGAAAAGGGCCTTAAAGCCTAGTGAAAAGATGAAGTATCACAAGGAGGAAGAAATAGAGAAAAAAAAGAGGAGGCTGGTGAAAAAGGCTTTCACTGAAAGCAGGGCAATCAGTAGCAGTTCTGAGACCTCTCACACACACTCATCAGCTGAGAAGTCTACTGAGGAAGAAGATGAGGGGATGAAGTCCCCTATTCACTTACTTGCCACTACTGCCCTCAAAGGGATTGAGGAAGGGCAGGAGGAAGTCCTCTGATGAAAGCTCTGAGGAGACAGAAGAAGAGAGAGGAGGTCAAGAAGCCTCAGAGGACTCTCAAAAGTCCTCTGAGGTAGCCAAAATAACATCCACTGAACCCACAACAGTTGAAACCCCCACTAAAGGCTCTCAAAAGCCTGAAAGTGTAGCCAAACAACACCCCACTGTCCCTCAGGCTAGTGAAGTCTTGCCTTCACTAGAAGTAGCTGATGATGAGGAGGTCCAGTACACTTATCTGGACTCTCTGAAGGAGGAGGCTTGCTATGAACTGGAGAAATTATACCCTGCCTTGATCTCCCATCCCACCCTCAAGGAGATGTTTGAGAGGGTGAGGCTACTTGTGAAGCTCAAAGATGCTTATCTATATGAGCTGCTGGAGGCAGTAAAGGGAAAAGGTGAAGGGTTCTGGAGAAAAGAACAGAAAGAGATACTTGAGTTTGCTCAAGTACAGAAGGTCAGGGTACTTTTGCAGGAGTGGGAATTTGGCAAACTTGTTGCCAAGAAATTGGAAGATGCAAAACTGTTTTAAGGGCCCAAGGAGAAGTCAACTGATGATAAGGAAAAGGATGGAGAAAATCAGGGAGCCAACCCTGATGAAGAAGTCCAGGCTGAGAAAGAAGTGAACCAAGCTGGTGAGAGTCAGGCTAGTATGGATCAGGTGATGACTCAGGCTGGCGAGAGTCAGGGCACTGAAACTCAGGAGACTCAGAAGGAGTTAGTGCCCTCCCCTGATGAAACATCAGTGGCCCAGATAGAAGGAGTGATTCAGGCTATTGTTCAGGCCCCTGTGGAGCCCAAGTCAGAGGGAAAGGAGTTGGCTAGTCTGACAGATAAGATGGGAAATCTTGAAATCCTGATGGACGAACAATCCACAGAAGCTGTTGTATTGGATGAACATCTTGATCAGGTACAGGACACCAATCTTACACTTATCACTAACCTTTCAAGCAATGTGGACAGAATGGAGATGAAACTTTCATAAGAAGTCAGGAAACTAAAGGCCAGTGTAGAGCAGGAGAGACAGGCTCATACACAGGCTATTGTGGCTCTCAGGCAAGAAAATCTGGAAGAAAGAGAAAGGCTGATTCAGGCCACCATCACTGCAATGGCAGGTGGCCTGATGGAAAAGATGGACGGGTACATCCGGCAAAGAGAAGAAGCTCTGAAAGCAGAAATTGAAGTTCAAATAAGACAGGCACTCTCAGTTCTCCCCACTCAGGCGGCCACCAACCTGGTCATTGAAGAGAAATTGCAGCCATTCACTGACTTCAGAGTCAATGCTGCTTTTCAGCTAAAGGCCCTGAATGAGGAAACGCAAGACTGTCTTACACATTTGAGGGTAGTTGAGTAGGATACAGCCAGACACTCAATAGCTCTTGCTGAACTCTCAGGGAGAGTTAGCAAGAAGGGGGAGAGCACTAGGAGGTCCAAAAGTGGGAGAGAAGGTTGATCCTGAAAAGGTTGTGTCAGAAGTTAGGCAGGGAATTGATACACTTGTGAAAGCCAGTGAGCAAGCAACTGTTGGTGAAAAGAGGAAGGGCAAGGCTGATACTGGAAAAGAGACCAGACTCTCTAAGGCAAAAGATCAAATTTTGAGGGAAAAGAGGCAGAGAAATGAGCAAAGGAAGGGAAGTAGCTCTGAGAGTCAGGGCACTAAAAGAAGAAGGCTGATTGATCAGAGAGAAGAGGAAGTCAGGGAACTTCCAGTTGAAAACCCAAATCCAATTGCATCTCTAGCACCAAGTTCACCTCAGAAGGTCCAGTCCACTGAGAACCTTTTCAGGCCACTATCCCTCAGTCCCCTGGCCAAGGCATTAAGGTCAGGGAAGTCTCTTGATGAACACAATTTGAAGATAGCTGAAGAAAAGAGGCGGCTGATGGAGAGTGGTCAAATGATGAAGCCCCCACCACCAAGGAAGGCAAGAAATTCATATTGGAGGATGAAGGCCAAGAGGAGCCAGGCTCAGGTCAATGAGCCAATTGCCAAGTTTCCATACATAGATCCTTGGGTTCCTAAAGAGTGCAATGACTCTTGGGAGGAAGCCAAGAGGGAGTTTGTATACTCCTTCTACGTGACAGGTGAGTACGAGGGGGTGGAAGCTAATGAAGTCTTTCATCAGAAAATGGTGGAAAACTGGCCTGCCTTGTATCCCATGATTCTGAACTCTTGGGAGGAGCACAGTGGAGGTGATCCTTTCAAGGCCCCAGGACCAATCCTTTTCATGCCACCCATGGATGCTAGTGGAGAAGTCAGGATGCAAGATATCCTGAATGAGTGGTTGCTTATTTGTGACCAACTGGGATTGAGGGGTCACATCAAGGAGGTGATGGAGAAAAAGATGGAGATAAAGAACAGAGTATTTGCCTAGTATGGGCTGGAGACAGCCTTTGGAAGCCTGTGAAGACAAGTGCACTAATGGAAGGAGCAGTTGAAAGTTTTTTTGTTGGTCAGGATAGTTTCTTTGGTTATAGTCTGAAGTTGTAAACTGTAACCAATTACTAATCAATGAAAAGTCTATCCTTTTTAAGCCCAAAGATAATATCTCATTATTTGTTAGGCCTGTGCACTTTATTACAAACTTATTAACTAACCTGCAGGTACATACTCAGGGGGAACTTCTGAAAATTTTAAAATTTTGCTAAGTAAAAGTCTTCTGATAAAATGTTAAGTCAGGATGAGTCTTTGATCTTATCAAAAAGGGGGACATTGTTGGGAAATGACTTAGAAAATGTTTTGATAAAATCCCAAAACTCTCCTGATGTATTAATGTATCTCTAAGACTTAGAAATAATAGCCCAAAGTGTTAGGAGGCTATGATAAAAAGTTAGAATACAAGTTTAATTGAAACAGGCTACTTATGTAAAAACTGGTCTGATGTTTTAAAGACTAGCCTAAAGTATTACAGACTAGTCTGATGAAGGATTAGTAGATACACCCACTGGTTGAAGGATACACCTCAGAACACTAAGTACAAATGGCCTGAGAGGACTCTCCTAAAAACTAGTATCCTGATGTATTAAATGCCTTCAGCATTTAAGAAGGAAACAGCCAACACATAAATGAAGTGTTTGAAGCAGCAAAGAGAATGTTCCAAGTCACCTGATGAAAAGACAGAGAACTTGAATGCAACCGTTAGACTGGACTGAAGAACAATTAAGATAGGCCAATGAGATGCTGCCACCTATGTACGGATTTGACACAAAGCCTGTCCTGTCAGTACCAAGTTCAGAAGCAACCAACAACCTAGGATGGCACAGTTTTCAAAGGCAGCTGCTTTATCTCTAAGCAGACATTTAATGAGCTATCAACAATTAAATGCTTGAGAGGTTGACCACCCAAAATCAGAAGAAGATCTATGGAACGTTGGAATACTATATTTTCACAGATTTGACCATCCAAAATCTGAGGAAAATATGGAAGAACGTTAGGTCACCAAAATAGCTTGAATTTGAAACTATCTCTCCAACGGATAGTATTTCAAATTTAAGTCTATAAATACAAGAGTTGAAGAAGAGGCCAAGCACGGGAAACAAACAAGTTCAACTGATAATATGAAAAGCTCATACTCTCAAGCACTCGAAATCATTCTAGTTTCCCAAGTGCTTACACTGCATAGAATTCATTCTTGTAATTAGGCTTACACTGTAATATCTTAGAAGCCTTCTGAGATAAGCCAATCTAGATAGTGCTCATCATTGTAAGGGTTATCTCAACCTTAGTTGGAAAAACTCAAGCCCTTAAACCAAGTTAGGTTCAAAGTTAAGAGTGGTAAGAAAGTAAGCTGAGGAGTGTCTCAGTCTAAAATCTGAGAAGACTAGGACTCAATGAAAATCCTTGAGATCAAGAAGAGCTACTCTTTATCAGTGCACCTTGGCACTCTAAAACAAGGAATTCCTGTGGTTAAGGAATTCTCCTGTTAAATCAGGAAAAGTGGATGTAGAAGAGTTTAACTCCGAACCACTATAAATCCTTGTGTCTCTTGTGCATATTGTGTGAGTTAATTACATCAAGTGTTTTCTCAAAATAATCCGCTGCACAACTCTAAGTCATAAAAACCTCAGGCTACTTGTCAGGCGACCATTTATTAGTGGCCTGTGATCTTAAGAAAAGCCCACTGTAATCTGGTTTTTGAAAAAACTGTACTAACAGGTGTATTCCCCCCTCATACACCTGTCTTTATCTATTTGGGACCAACATGTCCCTCCTTGGCCTGGGTGCATTGGGCTGCTGTCTGTCCTGAGAAGGAGCAGCTCGGGCTTGACCTCTAGGCACTTGAGGTCTGGCTTGAGTGTTATCGGAGTCATGTCTCCGTTGTCTTTCAAGGGCCATTTGGTTTGTCCTTCTCCTCTGAGGATTGGGACGCTCCTGATGGGCCCTGTGCCCTGTCTAAGGTCTCTGGACCTCAATATTCCTCGGGCTTGCCTGAGGCCTCCCCTGACCGGAGTTCCTTCCACCCTGAGCATTTCTAGGCTGAGCTTGAGAAGTACTTGGGGCGGAGTTCTTTCCAACCTGAGGGTTCCTAGGCTGATCCTTGGAGTTTCCTTGGTCCTTCTTCCTCGGCTCAGGATGAGGAGCTTTGGCCTTTCCCTTAGGTTTTGGGCCTTTTTCCTCAGTCCTTTGCCTGATAGGTTCAGCAGGCATTTTCTCCTTCCCTTTGCCTTTGTCCTGATGAACAACACTAGGGCCCTTGTCATCAGTTTGGGCAGGGACAAACTTTTTCTGAGAGTTGCTCCCTGAAGCACCTCTCTTCTTCTTGCCCTTTGGGTCTTTTGAGGCATCATAGCCTAACCTAGCTTTAGCACCATCGGTTAGCTGAGAGAAACTTGTTAACTCATCAACCACTTGGATAGATGTGTGTAACTTCTTCAGCTTTTCCTCAAGGTGCCCATTTTCCTTTTTCAGGGCCTCAATCTCAGTGGTGTACTGAAGCACCAGTGTTTTATGAGCATTCTCTTTTGAGATCAGCTCAAGATCCCAAGCGGTTTGCTCAGCACAAAGGCGAGCTTGCCACTCAGTTTTGAACATCTCTCTCAGAGCAATTCGCTCAATCATCAGCTGTTCCTGAGCAAGGAACAGATCAGTGTCACGAGTCTCAATCAGTGAGCTGATTACACCATTCAGTATTTCAACCGCCAGTGGAGTTTCATCATGCTTATTCCGAGCATGAAGCAACTCTTCCTGAAGATTTACTAATCAGAGGGCTTCCTCAGTATCTCTCAATCTGAGAGACTCAGTCAACCAATCATTCTCCCCACTCAGTTGTGCATTCACATCCACTGTGTGAGTATGTGTAACGCCCAGCATAATTGGATTCAAGTTATAGTTTATAAGTCGTCATTTGAGGTTTTAAGGTTAAGTTGTGCGTAGGATTAAATATTGTGATTTAGTTCTTTAAGTTTTTCACGAGCCTTAAGTATTAATTTTCTGATGATTAAGTAAGTAAAGATGATTTGATCGTTTGGGAATTATGATTAAGTTCTTGATAATTCATTTTGGGCTTTAGTATGTGAATTAAAAGTTAGAGAGCCATATTAAGATATGATCCAATTAAGTATTTAATAAAGGATTAACAGGATTTGACATGATTGGTTATTAAGTGTTATAATCCAAATTGGATTGAGAAAATTAGGATCTATTAAGTACCAATTTATTAATGGTATAGAAGTAATTTAGTGAGTTGTTATTTAGAGATAAGAATGAATT
>JAPKLY010002586.1:11841-23672 GCA_026898435.1 Prunella vulgaris | reverse complement strand
ATTTGATTCTTCTGCTGGTTCATCGTCATTACGGTATTTCGGACCGTGGATTGTGCCGAGAACCTTTGAATCTCCCTGACCCTTGACTATTGGATTTTGGACTTCGGGACTTTTGAACTTTCTGAGACCATGTCGACACGCTCTTCAAGTAGAACCCTATCTGGCCGAAATCCTGACAAACGGCCAATGACTGAGGATGAGCCACCCCGGGTTTCGTATGTGGAAATCGGCTCCAGCTCCGAGGCGACCTCGGTAGCTCGCCAGGTGTCCGGCGAGCCACGCAGCGAACTGCCCAGCGAGCTACGTCCCGACCCGGAGGAAGGAGCCTCCAGTTCTGTGTGCCGCGAGGTATGGGAGGAGGGTGGCGAGGTCGCCCAAGAGGAAAGAGTTGCTAGCGGCAATGAAGGGCCCGAGGAAGTTGATGAGGGTGGTGCCGAGGTCGGCGAGGAGGGTGGCGACCTGGAAGAAGTTACTCTCAAATGGTTCCGCCGTATCGGTTTACCGGAACCCCAGTTGGTAGAGTACCAGGTCCCCACCCAGGTGGTTCACCCGTTTGACTGGAATGAGTACATTGCCGAGTATGCGGCGAGCTTCCCTTGCCCGAATAGGGTACCTCACCCATACCTCGCCGACCTGGAAGAAGTTGCCCCCTCCGAGTTCAAAGTCGGCGAGGTGGTGAGCCTAATTGATGAATGCGACCTGCCAGTAATACTCAGGGAGTATCGCATCCCCCTGGACATCTTTATGTACGCTCCAATGAAGGATGAGCGGGCTGACGCACCTCCTGAGGGGATGACCGCCCTGAATGTAGATGTTCTGAGGGCCGGGCTTTCGTTGCCATTGCATCCGATTATTGGCCAATATCTAGCAGACAATAATCTGGCCATCACCCAACTTACACCGAACGCGTGGAGCAACCTTCTCGCCGCCCTGTCCATTTTTGGGCTGGAGGGTTACGAGAATGCGACGACCTCGGCAGACTTGGGCGAGGTTTTTGCCGTGACCAAACGGACACAGGACGGCGCAGGATATTATTATCTGAAGGCACGTCCGGGGGAGAAATTTCTGGGGGACCTGCCCAATAAAATCCGTGAATGGAAGAAACAATTTTTCTTCGTAGGAGGTGACTGGCGAGCCTCCAGCACGTATCATGGGCGGGGTGACCGTATCCCCACTCCTGAGGGATATGGGGAAGCCAGCAGTAGGTCGCTTATTTCGGTGTGCGTGGGTTGAATTAGATATACTAATTCTAATTTCCTTTCCTTTTGCAGTTCCGAAGCGACACAAATCCAGCCGGGGTAGGCCTAAAGTGTCGGAGCAGTTCGACGTGGTGCGCGCCATTTGCTATTTGAGGAGCGAGAAGGATAGACAGGTCGCCCACCTGTGCGCGCACCATTGCCTGCGGCTCGCCGGGCTCCTCACACTGCCGCACCACCTTGACATCCAAGGCCCCGAGCTCCCAGGTCCAACCCTTTGCAGCTCGCCTATGGGGGAATGTAGCTCGCTCATTGTGCTGACACTTGTGATTTTTTTGTGCAGGTGGCAACTTTGTCGCTATCCCGATCGCCGAGGTCCCCGAGGCCTACCAAATTGTAAAGGAGCGATTCGAGATGGGGCCACCTCGCCCCAACAGACTAGCCCCGCCGTCCGTGCTCGCACTGGAGGCGAGCAAGAAGGCGGAGCTCGCCTCCAAAAGGGGCGAGGCAGGTGGGTCGGGAGCCCAGAAGGAGAAATCTCCCGAAAAATCCAAGGCTTCGGAGGTCACCAGGGGCAGCCGAGGTGTCGGGCGAGCTATTGCCCCTTCAGAGCGGGGTCGAGGAAAGAAAGGACCCCAACGGGGTGATGGGTCGCGGGTTGGTGAGGAGAACATCCAGGCTCGTAAGAGGACTAGGTATACGGGCCTGGTCGACGAGGAGTCCGACCGGGCTGAGAGGATCTCGGTGAGGTCGGGGCAGGGGGGATCTGTTCAATCCACCGCCCCATTGGCGGTCACGCCCATACGAAGTTCGCCCCCCTCGCCCTCTCCATTCGGCGTGCAAACCACCGATGACACACTGCTTGGTTGGGACCCTGACCGAGCTCAGTAAGTAGCTCGCCCAATTGACTCCCTTTTGCCCGTCATTGTTTTATTTTTCTAACATTTTCCATCTGTTTTGATCTCGCAGTTATGCCCCAATTGCCTTCCCTAACCGCCACGAGGCCCTGCATGCCTTTGAGCGATCTCGCTCTCTCACATCGATGCGGAATCTCCCTCCGGGCATAGCCCGGAATGCTGTGAGCGAGATGCCTAGGCACTGGACGACTCCACTGGTGGCGGGTGTCAATAGCCAAGATTTGAGAGAGAATCTTCTTCTCTCGACCCACTACGCGAGCAGGGTGGTGCTCGCCAACCAGAAGGCTCTTGAGCAGATTGACGAGCTGGAGGCGGGTCGTTCTGATAGGAACAAGCGAATGCTGGCGTTGGCGGAGTCAGCCGACAAGGCGAAGAAACTGGCACAGCTCGCCGAGGAGAGGGCAGCGGCCTCGTTGGCCACCGAGCAGAGCGCTCTCGAGCAACTTGAGGCCGCCCAACGCCGGCTCGCCCGGCTCGAACAGGAGACTGAGGCGAGAATAAAAGCGAAGGAAGAAGAGTTTGCTGCCCAGCTCGCCCTGGAGGTCGACAGCCACCTGGTCACGAAGAAAGACCTCGCACTGCAGCGGGGCCTGGTGAAGAGCTCTAACGCCGAGTGCGAGAGGCAAAGGGCCGAATTGGAGGCGAAGGCACTTGAGGTCGCTGAGCTGCGCAGCAGTGCTGTCACTTCGGCCGATTTGGTAGCTGCGAAAGCCGAGGCCTCGGATCGGGGCTTCGTGCAGTGTTATGCCGAGGTCCTAAGGGCCCTCTGGTGGGCGCGAGCTCACCATGATGACGAGGTGAAGGCCATAGTGGGCGAGTTCAAGGAGTGTTTGGATAGGGTCCCCTTCCCCGATGATGCCGAACTGGACATTGGCGACCTCCCCGCACTTGGAATTCCATTGGATTTTGTTCCGGCTCGGTTCAAGATCATCAATACTATCCCAGTGCCGGAACTGAATCTGGGTGAACCAGAGGTCGCCAACCAAGAGGAGCAGACTCCGCCCACTGTGGAGCAACTTCGGGAGGCATGTGGGGATGCCATGCTAGATTTGGGTGAGTTCGATGCCAGCGGGCTGACTGGTAATATCACCACAGAGGCCGAACTCACCCTTCCCGGTACCCAGGTCGCCCCTGCCCCTGCTGATGCCCCCGATACTTAGGCTTTTTACCGCTTTCTTAGATTAGCTTTTTATTTCCCAAGTTGTAGTAGGTCGTCAGGCTCCGTAGCTCACCTAGAAGGAGCTCTATTTTTGTAGTTTCCAAGTAGACTTAGCTCGCCGGACATATGCAGCTCGCCCAGAAGGGGCTTTTTGTAGTTCAAAGATGGCTAGCTGGTCGGCCTTTGTGGCCAGCACTGCTACTCATACTTAGGATTTTTTCAAGTATATTTTGGACTTGAAAATTTCTTAAGTATCTTTTGAATATAAGTCGAACATTTTTTGTCCAACTCTTTTTATTTACGTCTTTGTGCTTTTATGTTATAATTTCTTAAATAGCTCGTTCTTGTTTATTTTTCTGGTACATGATTGTTCATCTTATTCTACTTTGAGAAGCGAATCGTTCATTTTACGTCACTTTCGACTACGAATTGTACCTCTGTTTTAAGAGTGTGTATTCTTCGTCTTATGCCACTTAGGGCCGCGAATTGTTCGTCTTAGGCCACTTAGGGCAGCGAACTGCACTTCGATTGATTCACGTTGGGCCATTGGGTTTCATGAACCTTGCCTTAGACATTTTTGTCTTTTTCGCGAATTTTTCTAACTTATGGCAGTAGGTGCTTAGCAACCCTTTACGAAGGGTACCTTCGCGACCTTGGGCACTTTAGCCTTTGCCTTCGAGCTATTTAATTACAACGTTTGGGACCTTGGTCCTTGCACATTGCGGACTTTTGAGCATGTGGGCGAGCTGGGCTTGGCGAGCTAGCGTAATGGGCGACCTGGTGCAGCTCGCCTGATCGGAGGGCTGCACAGATCCAAACACTTGGGAATTTTTCTGAATTTTTTTTTTTATTGCAACGTAATTTACATCGGTTGCCATCTATATTCCCGATGTAAACCTTCGACTAGTCTATTACAGGTATTACAGGATTCTAGTCTATTGGTAGAACTTCTTTAGGTGTGCCGAGCTCCTGGTGTATGATGAAGCTTTGCCCTCTGCGTCTTCTAGATCATAGGTACCGTTTGGCCAAGCTGCAGTGACTCGGAATGGTCCTTCCCAATTTGAACCGAATACACCTGGTGGGGCCATCAATTTCTTTTTCAACACCAGGTCGCCGACCTTGAACCTTCGGTCTTGGACCTGAGAGTTGTAATATTTTTCCGCTCTGCGCTTGTAGGTGGCGTTTTTCATTTCTGATGAAGCTCTGGTCTCTTCGATCAGATCTTTCTCTACTGCCAAAGCTTCATCATTCTTTTCTTCATCATACCCCACCACCTTCCAAGTCTTGTTCTGGATCTCCACCGGGATCACGGCTTCAGTCCCGAAGGCTAGGGCAAACGGGGTCTCCCCGGTACTGGCCCTATAGGAAGTTCTGTAAGACCACAGGACCTCCGGGAGTTCGTCTGCCCAGCTTCCTTTCTTTTCCTCGAGGCACAGCTTTAATATGTGTTTCAAGATCTTGTTTACCGCCTCGACTTGGCCGTTCGACTGGGGGTGATACGGAGTTGAGTAGTGCTTCTTGATGTTCCATGAACTGCAGAAGTCCCTCAACTTCTGTCCGTCGAACTGCCTTCCATTATCAGTGATGACCGACTGCGGGAGTCCGAACCTGCAGATCAGGTTTTTCCAAATGAAACCGATCATCCTTTCCTGGGTTATGGTTGTGAGAGCTTCGGCCTCAGCCCACTTAGTGTAGTAGTCCACTGCTACAACAGCGAACTTTACACCGCCTCTACCAGGTGGAAATGGGCCGATCAAGTCGATACCCCATTTCGCAAAAGGCCATGGGCTGAAAACCGACTTAAGCAGGTTAGCTGGGGAGTGGATGTTAGGTGCGAAAAGTTGGCACCTTCGAGCGAAGCTGATGGCATCTTTGCGAAGAGTGGGCCAGTAGTAGCCCTGTCTGATTGTTTTATATGCCAATGCTTGCCCCCCAGCGTGGCTCCCACAAATCCCTTCGTGAATTTCTTCTAACACTTCGGACCCCTGCTTCCTAGTTAGGCATTTGAGTAGGGGTAGAGAAAATCCACGCTTATAGAGTTGGCCATCCAGTAGCGTATACCTGGCAACTTGCTTTACTAACCGGCTAGCTTCCCAGGTGTCTACGGGGGTTGTTCCGTCAGTTAAGTATTTTCGGATTGGGGTGCACCAATCTTCATTATCTTCACTATTCTCCTGCCCCCCACTCGAGGTTTGATTTACTTTGTAGTCGAACGTCGAGGGGTTTTTCAGTGTGGTGATCACAACCTCCGTGAATTCGGCTTCGTCGTTGCTAGTAGCTAGCCGGGCTAGAGCATCTGCTTGTGTGTTTTCTAGCCGCGGTATGTGATTGATGTAAACTTGTGTAAACATCGAGATCAGATGCGCGGCTATCTTCTGATAGGTCATCATCTGCTGATCTTTTGCTTCAAATTCCCCCCGGACTTGGGATATTATTAGCTGGGAATCTCCGAAAACTTGAAGATTGGTTGCCCCCACAGCTAATGATAGCCTAAGTCCAGCTATTAACGCTTCGTATTCCGCCTCGTTGTTGGTTGCTCGAAAGTCGAACCGAATTGCGGAGGTGAAGACTTGTCTGTCGGGGCTGATCAGGACTACGCCGGCGCCTGCTGCTATGCTAGTTGATGATCCGTCCACGTAGAGATGCCACGGAGGTATACGCCCCCTCGTCGGATCTTGTGGGAAAGTTAGCTCGACGATGAAGTCGGCCAGTGCTTGTCCCTTGATCGCTGTTCGGGGTGCGTAGGTTATACCGTATTGGCTGATCTCCAGTGACCATTTCAGCAGGCGGCCGGCAGTGTCCGGGAGCTGTAGTATTTGACGCAGCGGGAACGTTGTCAGTACCTCCACCGGATGGTCAAAGAAGTAAGGCCTCAATTTTCTGACACTCATCACCAGTGCATAAGCCAGCTTCTCTGTTGGGGTGTACCGCAGCTCAGCTTCATGTAAGACTTGGCTCACGTAGTACACTGGGAGATGTGTTTTTGCCTCTTCTCGGACCAGGACGGAGCTGATGGCCACCTCCGACGCGGCTAGGTACAGATACAGCTTCTCTCCAGGTATTGGCTTTGACCGAATCTGTGTGTCTGCCAGGTATGTTTTGATGTCTTCGAAGGCCCGTTGGCATTCATTTGTCCAGACGAAGTGGTTTTTGAGATGGAGCTCGTTGGCTTTGGCCGCCTCTTTGTACCTCCGTGTGTTTGCTTTAATCGCCTCGAAAAATGGACGATTTCTATCGCCGGACCTGGAGATGAATCTGTTAAGGGCCGCCATGCATCCAGTTAGTCTTTGAATTTTTTGGATGGAGTCGGGGCTCCCCATTTCAATTATGCATTGGACTTGTGTCGGGTTGACCTCGATTCCCCGCTGGCTAACTAGGTGCCCCAGGAACTTCCCAGAGTGTACGCCGAAGCTGGTCTTTTTGGGGTTCAACTTCATGTTGTAGTGGCGCAGTATGTCGAAGGTTTGTTTCAGGTGGTCCAGGTGGTCCTCCTTTCTCAAACTCTTGACAACTATGTCGTCCACGTACACCTCCATGGATTCGCCAATGTGTTGGTCAAACATTTTGTTCACCAATCTTTGGTAGGTAGCTCCGGCGTTGATGAGTCCGAAAGGCATTCTTTCCCAGCAGTACATGTTCTTGTTGGTGTAGAACGCCGTGTGTTCCTGATCTTCCGGGTGCAGAGCTATCTGATGATAGCCTGCAAAAGCGTCCATGAATGTCATCATTTCATAGCCTGCAGTGCTGTCCACCAGCTGGTCAATGTGAGGTAGTGGGAAGTTGTCCTTCGGGGCATGCTTTATTCAGGTCCATGAAATCAATGCAGAGTCACCAAGTCCCGTTGTGTTTCTTCACCAGGACGGGGTTCGCGACCCACTGCGGACACAAAGCCTCCTTGATGAGCTGGTTGTCTAACAACTTTTCCACCTCAACTGCTAGAGCTGCGTACTTGTCTGGTCCATATTTTCTTCGCTTCTGGCGTACGGGTCTTTTCGTCGGATCTACGTTAAGTCTGTGGCAAGCATGTTCCAACGGGATCCCCGTCATGTCTTCATGGGACCAGGCAAATACGTCCAGGTTGGACATAAAAAACAGCTCCATCCTCGACCGGTACGGTTCAGGTAACTCAGAACCGACGAAAAGTTCTAAGTCCCTTTCCGGGTCCACCGGGAGTGCCGTCAACTCCTCCATGGGGGTTGCTTTTCTCTTCTGACATTTCCACCTCGGGTCGTTGATGAGCTCGTCCCACTCCTCATGTGACATCCGTGCAGGCTCGTGGCCTATGCGCGGTTCGAGGTCTTCGGGTTGGCTTTCAGCTTGGGCGAGCTCATCAGCTGTGGACTCTTCCGGTGGTCTGTCAGCTTGGGATGGTATGGTGACTCGAGGGATTGGGTCAACGTCCATGGGCGTTGGTTCTTGACCTCCCGCAGGTCCTCCACCTGGTGCCTCATCGACTACCTCCATGGGAGTAGGTTGCTGTCCCTGCGCAGCTACCGATCCCCGCGCAGGTTTCAACAGTCGGGTTTCTTCCACGTCCTCCATTGGTGTCGATTGTGTGTTCGGCACAGGTCCAACACCCTGGTTGATTTGTACGTCCTCTTCGAGGATGTGGACTTGCGTAACGGACCTCTTGACCCGGCTATCTTTGATTTGGAGTAAACACTCTCGAGCCTTTTTCTGGTCACCTTTTATAGTTCCAGAACCCTTCGGAGTTGGAAATTTTAAACAGTAGTAGTAGGTCGAACACGCCGCTTTGAATTCATTAATAAAAGGGCGGCCAAGGAACCCGTTGTAGGAGGACTGCTGGTCGACAACCAGGAAATTTATGAGCCTAGTCAGTCTCCTTGCGGGATCCTCAGCCGATACAAGTTGGACGCTCAACCTAACACTACCTAGGGGGACGGTTACAGCCTCTCCGAACCCCACTATTCTAGCATTGCTAGGTTCCAGGTACGACTCAAAATCACCCAAGGCATCCAAGGTGGATTTGAAGAGAATGTTGGTGAATGCGCCGGTGTCTACAAGCAGCCTGTGAACTCGGACGTTCATGATGTCAGCGGTTATCACTAATGAGTCGTTGTGGGGCATCAGTACCCCCTCCAGGTCCGCAGAAGAAAATGTTAGCTCGTCAACGAGCTGCGAGACGGACCTGGGGCCGGAGCTGCCTTCCTGGACTTGATTTATGGCCCGGATCTCGACCTTCCTCTTTCTCCTAGATATGGAGAATCCTCCGTCCCGGAGGCCTCCTGCGGCTCCGATCTCCTCCTCAAGAACCAAGAGTTCCCGAGTCGGCTCCATATTTTGCTGAGGTTGGGGAGGTGCCCTCCGTCTGTGATGGGGGCCAGGTTGGTCCCCCTCCTCCTCTTCGTCATCGGAGGTGGCCCTCCTCTCGAACCTTGGTCTCTTAGCTGGGGCCTTCTTCACGAACTCGGCCAATTTCCCCTCCTCGTAAAATTTCCAGAGTTGCTTGAGGAGATCGCGGCACTCGCTGGTGGAGTGGCCGATGGCCTGATGGTAGGCACAGAATTTGTTGGGGTTGAGCTTCGTGCGGTCCTGGCGGATCCGCCTTGGCTCCTCCAGCTTGGCCTTGCTTTGGACGGCAGTGAAGACGTGGTCGATGGAGACTGCGAGGACCTAGTTGAGCTTTTCTTTGAACTCGTCTCCCTCGCCGAAGGCCTTTAAGTTCCGGGGGGCTTTGTAGGTGCCCCCAGACTTCTTCCCGTAGGGCTTCTTTTCCTCGTGGGCACCAACTTCTTTCAGTAGTGCCTCCTGCATAGCCACATACACCCCCGCCTTATGGCGGAATTCGCTATAAGTGTTGGGACATGCGAGGTGCATTTCCTTCCAGAGGTCGGTGCCCCTCCTGAGTCCGCCCATTGCTGCGACGACCTTAGTGTCGTCGCTTACCAGCTCGCCTTCCAGCAGAATCTTGTCGAACCTTTCCAGGTACTGCTGGTCGGTTTCATTCTCGCCTTGATGGATGTTGGCGAGTCGGTGCTTCTGGGTAAGGTAAGATCCAAACCCAGAGAAGTGGGCCAGGAACTCCCGCGAGAGTTGGCCAAATGAGCAAATTGACCCCGGAGCGAGTGAGGAGAACCAACGGTGAGCTCGGTCCCCTAGGGTTAGCGGGAAATTTCGGCATTGGGTGGAGTCTGTGGCACCGACAGAAATCATGAAATCCGCGTACTTGGCCAGATGGACTTTTGGGTCTGATTCTCCTTCGTACGCGGACATCACCGGAAATTGGATTTTCTTCTGGACCGGTGCGCGGAGGATGGCAGGTGCCAATGGAGAGGTGGGGAGAGTCGTGGCGTCAGGTCCGCCAGACTTAGCTGCTACCTGTACTTGCAGCATTTCAACGGCCTTTTTCAGTGAGGCCAGCTCGTCATCACGGGTCACCTCCGGCGGAGGGTGCTCAAAGGTCGTGCGTCTCGCGGACGCACGTCCCTGAGGTGCCTCACTCTGGGGTGACCTCTCAGTGTCGGGCTGGAATTGGCGTCCGCCGTGGGGGCCTAGCCGGTCAGTGGCGGGCCTCCTTAGCCTTTCGTGGGCTGACCTGCGCGGCTGCTGGTCAGAGTCCCCCTGGGATGCAGCTGGGGCTACTGCACGCTCATTCTCATCATACCTCGGGCCCAGGCGGCCTTGGAGGACTTCCCTCCTTTGAGATTGGTGGGTGCCAGACGCCCCGGTGTAGGCCGGCTCCCTTCCGGTGTAAGGAGTGGGACCCTCCTCCCCCACTTTGGTTTTGCCGGTCCTCTCCCTGCGCTGGCGAGCTTGTGCCGAGCTCGCCTCCTGCTCGGTGGGGAGTACGCTGTAGTCTCCCCTGGTCTGGGTGGGCCTGGTCTGCTCCCTGGTTTCGGCGGCTGGAGCTCGCCTAGGTACTAGGGCGAGCTCGTCCTGCTGTCGCTGTTGCAACCTTTGTAGGGTCGCGATGGTGCGTCGGAGCTCGTCAGGATTTCTGACCAAGTCCCTCAGAGCGGGGGCCAAGTCTTCCTGGGTCGCCGCAGTTCGCTGAGGTCGCGGAGCTGCGGTGCTCTTCTGACGAGGCGGTTGTGATGTCTCCACCACCTGGTGTGAGGTCTCCACCTCGACCTGGTTTTGATTGCCCCCTCTAGACCTTCCCGCAGCTGCGGAGGTCTGTCCCTTGACGGCTGGAGTGTTGGCCATTTTTGGGTTCCGGAGGGGGTAACTCGCTGAAGGGCGTCGAAGTGGTGGGAGGTCGCCGGGGTGATGGAGGTCGCCTGAATGGTTATCGTCCAGCTTAGGTGGAGCTGTGCAAGTTTTTGTCTAGTCTCGCGTGTGACGAATTGTCCGAAATTCGGTTTATTCGTGTGCACGCGTGCGTTTGAAAACTTGTTCCGGGCAGATTTTGGGAAATCTGATAATTCGGGTTTCTGTCCGGAGATCTGGGTCCTTAGTTCAGGGGATGAAGATGTGTGTGTATCTTCAAGTGTTCTTGAGTTTTGTCAAGAACACCTTCAAACCTTCAAATCTTCAACAAACCCTAATTTTTGTTCTTGGGTATTTCTCGTAAACGGAGGTTCGGACCCTCCTTCTAGCGCCAAATTGTTGATAGAATTTATTAACAACGTTTGTTTATGTGGTTTTATATCATGTTAATCCTATCAAACAATAATCCAAGAATTTGTGTTCTTGGATGTAAAATATGAGGAGGGAGAGTGGAGAGTTTAGAGAGAGAAATATTGCAAGAGTAGTAGTATTGATTTTCAGAATTGTGAGCATTGTGTGAATAGTACAAGAGAGGTCTTATTTATAGGCGTGCGAGTGTGAGACGGCACCTTACGAGCCTATGTGGCTTCCGGTGTTGACGAGGGTTCCTTACCCTCGTCTTGGTCTCTCACACTGCTCCCTTTATCATACCTCATCCTACTACTATGCCTTAGACTAGATGGGCCTCATTAAAAACCTCGCCGTAAACCACCCTTGTGGATAAACCGGACGGAGGGAAAAAGAGCACACCATCGGAGTTCTATTCGACTGATAGGCGAGCTCGTCGGTGAGCTTCGGAGATGAGCCTAGGCGGTTTGGGCGAGCTCCAGGGCGAGCTCTGGTGCCTTGTGCGGCCGACGGACGTTATGCGATGATGGAGCTCGGCGAGACCTTCCCAGGGATAAAAGGCGAGCTCTGGGCGAGCTCCGCTTGTAGGTTACCTCCATGTGGGCGAGCTCCGCATCTTCCAGGATCCTGGTGGGTCCTGGCGACCTGCTAAACCTTGCGTAATTGCCCCACGTCGATAGTGTTAGTTTGCCATATCAACATTTGCCCCCCAGCTCGCATGCACTATGACCTTGTCGAATGTGCAAGCGAGCTGGAAAACTTAAAACATGGCGAACTACCTATGGACGATTGTTGGGTTGACAAGCGAACTCAACCCAGGTGGTTGCTTCTGGCCGACGTGGTGCGGGAATCCAGGGGTCATGCACGCCTTTTGAGGCCTCGGTTCCCGCCCACAATAATGCTATCTTTTGAATTTTTGCAGACAGGCCCTTGCATTTCGCGAATATTGCACCTCGCCCCGACGTCTATAAATAGGGTGAG
>JAPKLY010002586.1:0-11831 GCA_026898435.1 Prunella vulgaris | reverse complement strand
ATTTGATTCTTCTGCTGGTTCATCGTCATTACGGTATTTCGGACCGTGGATTGTGCCGAGAACCTTTGAATCTCCCTGACCCTTGACTATTGGATTTTGGACTTCGGGACTTTTGAACTTTCTGAGACCATGTCGACACGCTCTTCAAGTAGAACCCTATCTGGCCGAAATCCTGACAAACGGCCAATGACTGAGGATGAGCCACCCCGGGTTTCGTATGTGGAAATCGGCTCCAGCTCCGAGGCGACCTCGGTAGCTCGCCAGGTGTCCGGCGAGCCACGCAGCGAACTGCCCAGCGAGCTACGTCCCGACCCGGAGGAAGGAGCCTCCAGTTCTGTGTGCCGCGAGGTATGGGAGGAGGGTGGCGAGGTCGCCCAAGAGGAAAGAGTTGCTAGCGGCAATGAAGGGCCCGAGGAAGTTGATGAGGGTGGTGCCGAGGTCGGCGAGGAGGGTGGCGACCTGGAAGAAGTTACTCTCAAATGGTTCCGCCGTATCGGTTTACCGGAACCCCAGTTGGTAGAGTACCAGGTCCCCACCCAGGTGGTTCACCCGTTTGACTGGAATGAGTACATTGCCGAGTATGCGGCGAGCTTCCCTTGCCCGAATAGGGTACCTCACCCATACCTCGCCGACCTGGAAGAAGTTGCCCCCTCCGAGTTCAAAGTCGGCGAGGTGGTGAGCCTAATTGATGAATGCGACCTGCCAGTAATACTCAGGGAGTATCGCATCCCCCTGGACATCTTTATGTACGCTCCAATGAAGGATGAGCGGGCTGACGCACCTCCTGAGGGGATGACCGCCCTGAATGTAGATGTTCTGAGGGCCGGGCTTTCGTTGCCATTGCATCCGATTATTGGCCAATATCTAGCAGACAATAATCTGGCCATCACCCAACTTACACCGAACGCGTGGAGCAACCTTCTCGCCGCCCTGTCCATTTTTGGGCTGGAGGGTTACGAGAATGCGACGACCTCGGCAGACTTGGGCGAGGTTTTTGCCGTGACCAAACGGACACAGGACGGCGCAGGATATTATTATCTGAAGGCACGTCCGGGGGAGAAATTTCTGGGGGACCTGCCCAATAAAATCCGTGAATGGAAGAAACAATTTTTCTTCGTAGGAGGTGACTGGCGAGCCTCCAGCACGTATCATGGGCGGGGTGACCGTATCCCCACTCCTGAGGGATATGGGGAAGCCAGCAGTAGGTCGCTTATTTCGGTGTGCGTGGGTTGAATTAGATATACTAATTCTAATTTCCTTTCCTTTTGCAGTTCCGAAGCGACACAAATCCAGCCGGGGTAGGCCTAAAGTGTCGGAGCAGTTCGACGTGGTGCGCGCCATTTGCTATTTGAGGAGCGAGAAGGATAGACAGGTCGCCCACCTGTGCGCGCACCATTGCCTGCGGCTCGCCGGGCTCCTCACACTGCCGCACCACCTTGACATCCAAGGCCCCGAGCTCCCAGGTCCAACCCTTTGCAGCTCGCCTATGGGGGAATGTAGCTCGCTCATTGTGCTGACACTTGTGATTTTTTTGTGCAGGTGGCAACTTTGTCGCTATCCCGATCGCCGAGGTCCCCGAGGCCTACCAAATTGTAAAGGAGCGATTCGAGATGGGGCCACCTCGCCCCAACAGACTAGCCCCGCCGTCCGTGCTCGCACTGGAGGCGAGCAAGAAGGCGGAGCTCGCCTCCAAAAGGGGCGAGGCAGGTGGGTCGGGAGCCCAGAAGGAGAAATCTCCCGAAAAATCCAAGGCTTCGGAGGTCACCAGGGGCAGCCGAGGTGTCGGGCGAGCTATTGCCCCTTCAGAGCGGGGTCGAGGAAAGAAAGGACCCCAACGGGGTGATGGGTCGCGGGTTGGTGAGGAGAACATCCAGGCTCGTAAGAGGACTAGGTATACGGGCCTGGTCGACGAGGAGTCCGACCGGGCTGAGAGGATCTCGGTGAGGTCGGGGCAGGGGGGATCTGTTCAATCCACCGCCCCATTGGCGGTCACGCCCATACGAAGTTCGCCCCCCTCGCCCTCTCCATTCGGCGTGCAAACCACCGATGACACACTGCTTGGTTGGGACCCTGACCGAGCTCAGTAAGTAGCTCGCCCAATTGACTCCCTTTTGCCCGTCATTGTTTTATTTTTCTAACATTTTCCATCTGTTTTGATCTCGCAGTTATGCCCCAATTGCCTTCCCTAACCGCCACGAGGCCCTGCATGCCTTTGAGCGATCTCGCTCTCTCACATCGATGCGGAATCTCCCTCCGGGCATAGCCCGGAATGCTGTGAGCGAGATGCCTAGGCACTGGACGACTCCACTGGTGGCGGGTGTCAATAGCCAAGATTTGAGAGAGAATCTTCTTCTCTCGACCCACTACGCGAGCAGGGTGGTGCTCGCCAACCAGAAGGCTCTTGAGCAGATTGACGAGCTGGAGGCGGGTCGTTCTGATAGGAACAAGCGAATGCTGGCGTTGGCGGAGTCAGCCGACAAGGCGAAGAAACTGGCACAGCTCGCCGAGGAGAGGGCAGCGGCCTCGTTGGCCACCGAGCAGAGCGCTCTCGAGCAACTTGAGGCCGCCCAACGCCGGCTCGCCCGGCTCGAACAGGAGACTGAGGCGAGAATAAAAGCGAAGGAAGAAGAGTTTGCTGCCCAGCTCGCCCTGGAGGTCGACAGCCACCTGGTCACGAAGAAAGACCTCGCACTGCAGCGGGGCCTGGTGAAGAGCTCTAACGCCGAGTGCGAGAGGCAAAGGGCCGAATTGGAGGCGAAGGCACTTGAGGTCGCTGAGCTGCGCAGCAGTGCTGTCACTTCGGCCGATTTGGTAGCTGCGAAAGCCGAGGCCTCGGATCGGGGCTTCGTGCAGTGTTATGCCGAGGTCCTAAGGGCCCTCTGGTGGGCGCGAGCTCACCATGATGACGAGGTGAAGGCCATAGTGGGCGAGTTCAAGGAGTGTTTGGATAGGGTCCCCTTCCCCGATGATGCCGAACTGGACATTGGCGACCTCCCCGCACTTGGAATTCCATTGGATTTTGTTCCGGCTCGGTTCAAGATCATCAATACTATCCCAGTGCCGGAACTGAATCTGGGTGAACCAGAGGTCGCCAACCAAGAGGAGCAGACTCCGCCCACTGTGGAGCAACTTCGGGAGGCATGTGGGGATGCCATGCTAGATTTGGGTGAGTTCGATGCCAGCGGGCTGACTGGTAATATCACCACAGAGGCCGAACTCACCCTTCCCGGTACCCAGGTCGCCCCTGCCCCTGCTGATGCCCCCGATACTTAGGCTTTTTACCGCTTTCTTAGATTAGCTTTTTATTTCCCAAGTTGTAGTAGGTCGTCAGGCTCCGTAGCTCACCTAGAAGGAGCTCTATTTTTGTAGTTTCCAAGTAGACTTAGCTCGCCGGACATATGCAGCTCGCCCAGAAGGGGCTTTTTGTAGTTCAAAGATGGCTAGCTGGTCGGCCTTTGTGGCCAGCACTGCTACTCATACTTAGGATTTTTTCAAGTATATTTTGGACTTGAAAATTTCTTAAGTATCTTTTGAATATAAGTCGAACATTTTTTGTCCAACTCTTTTTATTTACGTCTTTGTGCTTTTATGTTATAATTTCTTAAATAGCTCGTTCTTGTTTATTTTTCTGGTACATGATTGTTCATCTTATTCTACTTTGAGAAGCGAATCGTTCATTTTACGTCACTTTCGACTACGAATTGTACCTCTGTTTTAAGAGTGTGTATTCTTCGTCTTATGCCACTTAGGGCCGCGAATTGTTCGTCTTAGGCCACTTAGGGCAGCGAACTGCACTTCGATTGATTCACGTTGGGCCATTGGGTTTCATGAACCTTGCCTTAGACATTTTTGTCTTTTTCGCGAATTTTTCTAACTTATGGCAGTAGGTGCTTAGCAACCCTTTACGAAGGGTACCTTCGCGACCTTGGGCACTTTAGCCTTTGCCTTCGAGCTATTTAATTACAACGTTTGGGACCTTGGTCCTTGCACATTGCGGACTTTTGAGCATGTGGGCGAGCTGGGCTTGGCGAGCTAGCGTAATGGGCGACCTGGTGCAGCTCGCCTGATCGGAGGGCTGCACAGATCCAAACACTTGGGAATTTTTCTGAATTTTTTTTTTTATTGCAACGTAATTTACATCGGTTGCCATCTATATTCCCGATGTAAACCTTCGACTAGTCTATTACAGGTATTACAGGATTCTAGTCTATTGGTAGAACTTCTTTAGGTGTGCCGAGCTCCTGGTGTATGATGAAGCTTTGCCCTCTGCGTCTTCTAGATCATAGGTACCGTTTGGCCAAGCTGCAGTGACTCGGAATGGTCCTTCCCAATTTGAACCGAATACACCTGGTGGGGCCATCAATTTCTTTTTCAACACCAGGTCGCCGACCTTGAACCTTCGGTCTTGGACCTGAGAGTTGTAATATTTTTCCGCTCTGCGCTTGTAGGTGGCGTTTTTCATTTCTGATGAAGCTCTGGTCTCTTCGATCAGATCTTTCTCTACTGCCAAAGCTTCATCATTCTTTTCTTCATCATACCCCACCACCTTCCAAGTCTTGTTCTGGATCTCCACCGGGATCACGGCTTCAGTCCCGAAGGCTAGGGCAAACGGGGTCTCCCCGGTACTGGCCCTATAGGAAGTTCTGTAAGACCACAGGACCTCCGGGAGTTCGTCTGCCCAGCTTCCTTTCTTTTCCTCGAGGCACAGCTTTAATATGTGTTTCAAGATCTTGTTTACCGCCTCGACTTGGCCGTTCGACTGGGGGTGATACGGAGTTGAGTAGTGCTTCTTGATGTTCCATGAACTGCAGAAGTCCCTCAACTTCTGTCCGTCGAACTGCCTTCCATTATCAGTGATGACCGACTGCGGGAGTCCGAACCTGCAGATCAGGTTTTTCCAAATGAAACCGATCATCCTTTCCTGGGTTATGGTTGTGAGAGCTTCGGCCTCAGCCCACTTAGTGTAGTAGTCCACTGCTACAACAGCGAACTTTACACCGCCTCTACCAGGTGGAAATGGGCCGATCAAGTCGATACCCCATTTCGCAAAAGGCCATGGGCTGAAAACCGACTTAAGCAGGTTAGCTGGGGAGTGGATGTTAGGTGCGAAAAGTTGGCACCTTCGAGCGAAGCTGATGGCATCTTTGCGAAGAGTGGGCCAGTAGTAGCCCTGTCTGATTGTTTTATATGCCAATGCTTGCCCCCCAGCGTGGCTCCCACAAATCCCTTCGTGAATTTCTTCTAACACTTCGGACCCCTGCTTCCTAGTTAGGCATTTGAGTAGGGGTAGAGAAAATCCACGCTTATAGAGTTGGCCATCCAGTAGCGTATACCTGGCAACTTGCTTTACTAACCGGCTAGCTTCCCAGGTGTCTACGGGGGTTGTTCCGTCAGTTAAGTATTTTCGGATTGGGGTGCACCAATCTTCATTATCTTCACTATTCTCCTGCCCCCCACTCGAGGTTTGATTTACTTTGTAGTCGAACGTCGAGGGGTTTTTCAGTGTGGTGATCACAACCTCCGTGAATTCGGCTTCGTCGTTGCTAGTAGCTAGCCGGGCTAGAGCATCTGCTTGTGTGTTTTCTAGCCGCGGTATGTGATTGATGTAAACTTGTGTAAACATCGAGATCAGATGCGCGGCTATCTTCTGATAGGTCATCATCTGCTGATCTTTTGCTTCAAATTCCCCCCGGACTTGGGATATTATTAGCTGGGAATCTCCGAAAACTTGAAGATTGGTTGCCCCCACAGCTAATGATAGCCTAAGTCCAGCTATTAACGCTTCGTATTCCGCCTCGTTGTTGGTTGCTCGAAAGTCGAACCGAATTGCGGAGGTGAAGACTTGTCTGTCGGGGCTGATCAGGACTACGCCGGCGCCTGCTGCTATGCTAGTTGATGATCCGTCCACGTAGAGATGCCACGGAGGTATACGCCCCCTCGTCGGATCTTGTGGGAAAGTTAGCTCGACGATGAAGTCGGCCAGTGCTTGTCCCTTGATCGCTGTTCGGGGTGCGTAGGTTATACCGTATTGGCTGATCTCCAGTGACCATTTCAGCAGGCGGCCGGCAGTGTCCGGGAGCTGTAGTATTTGACGCAGCGGGAACGTTGTCAGTACCTCCACCGGATGGTCAAAGAAGTAAGGCCTCAATTTTCTGACACTCATCACCAGTGCATAAGCCAGCTTCTCTGTTGGGGTGTACCGCAGCTCAGCTTCATGTAAGACTTGGCTCACGTAGTACACTGGGAGATGTGTTTTTGCCTCTTCTCGGACCAGGACGGAGCTGATGGCCACCTCCGACGCGGCTAGGTACAGATACAGCTTCTCTCCAGGTATTGGCTTTGACCGAATCTGTGTGTCTGCCAGGTATGTTTTGATGTCTTCGAAGGCCCGTTGGCATTCATTTGTCCAGACGAAGTGGTTTTTGAGATGGAGCTCGTTGGCTTTGGCCGCCTCTTTGTACCTCCGTGTGTTTGCTTTAATCGCCTCGAAAAATGGACGATTTCTATCGCCGGACCTGGAGATGAATCTGTTAAGGGCCGCCATGCATCCAGTTAGTCTTTGAATTTTTTGGATGGAGTCGGGGCTCCCCATTTCAATTATGCATTGGACTTGTGTCGGGTTGACCTCGATTCCCCGCTGGCTAACTAGGTGCCCCAGGAACTTCCCAGAGTGTACGCCGAAGCTGGTCTTTTTGGGGTTCAACTTCATGTTGTAGTGGCGCAGTATGTCGAAGGTTTGTTTCAGGTGGTCCAGGTGGTCCTCCTTTCTCAAACTCTTGACAACTATGTCGTCCACGTACACCTCCATGGATTCGCCAATGTGTTGGTCAAACATTTTGTTCACCAATCTTTGGTAGGTAGCTCCGGCGTTGATGAGTCCGAAAGGCATTCTTTCCCAGCAGTACATGTTCTTGTTGGTGTAGAACGCCGTGTGTTCCTGATCTTCCGGGTGCAGAGCTATCTGATGATAGCCTGCAAAAGCGTCCATGAATGTCATCATTTCATAGCCTGCAGTGCTGTCCACCAGCTGGTCAATGTGAGGTAGTGGGAAGTTGTCCTTCGGGGCATGCTTTATTCAGGTCCATGAAATCAATGCAGAGTCACCAAGTCCCGTTGTGTTTCTTCACCAGGACGGGGTTCGCGACCCACTGCGGACACAAAGCCTCCTTGATGAGCTGGTTGTCTAACAACTTTTCCACCTCAACTGCTAGAGCTGCGTACTTGTCTGGTCCATATTTTCTTCGCTTCTGGCGTACGGGTCTTTTCGTCGGATCTACGTTAAGTCTGTGGCAAGCATGTTCCAACGGGATCCCCGTCATGTCTTCATGGGACCAGGCAAATACGTCCAGGTTGGACATAAAAAACAGCTCCATCCTCGACCGGTACGGTTCAGGTAACTCAGAACCGACGAAAAGTTCTAAGTCCCTTTCCGGGTCCACCGGGAGTGCCGTCAACTCCTCCATGGGGGTTGCTTTTCTCTTCTGACATTTCCACCTCGGGTCGTTGATGAGCTCGTCCCACTCCTCATGTGACATCCGTGCAGGCTCGTGGCCTATGCGCGGTTCGAGGTCTTCGGGTTGGCTTTCAGCTTGGGCGAGCTCATCAGCTGTGGACTCTTCCGGTGGTCTGTCAGCTTGGGATGGTATGGTGACTCGAGGGATTGGGTCAACGTCCATGGGCGTTGGTTCTTGACCTCCCGCAGGTCCTCCACCTGGTGCCTCATCGACTACCTCCATGGGAGTAGGTTGCTGTCCCTGCGCAGCTACCGATCCCCGCGCAGGTTTCAACAGTCGGGTTTCTTCCACGTCCTCCATTGGTGTCGATTGTGTGTTCGGCACAGGTCCAACACCCTGGTTGATTTGTACGTCCTCTTCGAGGATGTGGACTTGCGTAACGGACCTCTTGACCCGGCTATCTTTGATTTGGAGTAAACACTCTCGAGCCTTTTTCTGGTCACCTTTTATAGTTCCAGAACCCTTCGGAGTTGGAAATTTTAAACAGTAGTAGTAGGTCGAACACGCCGCTTTGAATTCATTAATAAAAGGGCGGCCAAGGAACCCGTTGTAGGAGGACTGCTGGTCGACAACCAGGAAATTTATGAGCCTAGTCAGTCTCCTTGCGGGATCCTCAGCCGATACAAGTTGGACGCTCAACCTAACACTACCTAGGGGGACGGTTACAGCCTCTCCGAACCCCACTATTCTAGCATTGCTAGGTTCCAGGTACGACTCAAAATCACCCAAGGCATCCAAGGTGGATTTGAAGAGAATGTTGGTGAATGCGCCGGTGTCTACAAGCAGCCTGTGAACTCGGACGTTCATGATGTCAGCGGTTATCACTAATGAGTCGTTGTGGGGCATCAGTACCCCCTCCAGGTCCGCAGAAGAAAATGTTAGCTCGTCAACGAGCTGCGAGACGGACCTGGGGCCGGAGCTGCCTTCCTGGACTTGATTTATGGCCCGGATCTCGACCTTCCTCTTTCTCCTAGATATGGAGAATCCTCCGTCCCGGAGGCCTCCTGCGGCTCCGATCTCCTCCTCAAGAACCAAGAGTTCCCGAGTCGGCTCCATATTTTGCTGAGGTTGGGGAGGTGCCCTCCGTCTGTGATGGGGGCCAGGTTGGTCCCCCTCCTCCTCTTCGTCATCGGAGGTGGCCCTCCTCTCGAACCTTGGTCTCTTAGCTGGGGCCTTCTTCACGAACTCGGCCAATTTCCCCTCCTCGTAAAATTTCCAGAGTTGCTTGAGGAGATCGCGGCACTCGCTGGTGGAGTGGCCGATGGCCTGATGGTAGGCACAGAATTTGTTGGGGTTGAGCTTCGTGCGGTCCTGGCGGATCCGCCTTGGCTCCTCCAGCTTGGCCTTGCTTTGGACGGCAGTGAAGACGTGGTCGATGGAGACTGCGAGGACCTAGTTGAGCTTTTCTTTGAACTCGTCTCCCTCGCCGAAGGCCTTTAAGTTCCGGGGGGCTTTGTAGGTGCCCCCAGACTTCTTCCCGTAGGGCTTCTTTTCCTCGTGGGCACCAACTTCTTTCAGTAGTGCCTCCTGCATAGCCACATACACCCCCGCCTTATGGCGGAATTCGCTATAAGTGTTGGGACATGCGAGGTGCATTTCCTTCCAGAGGTCGGTGCCCCTCCTGAGTCCGCCCATTGCTGCGACGACCTTAGTGTCGTCGCTTACCAGCTCGCCTTCCAGCAGAATCTTGTCGAACCTTTCCAGGTACTGCTGGTCGGTTTCATTCTCGCCTTGATGGATGTTGGCGAGTCGGTGCTTCTGGGTAAGGTAAGATCCAAACCCAGAGAAGTGGGCCAGGAACTCCCGCGAGAGTTGGCCAAATGAGCAAATTGACCCCGGAGCGAGTGAGGAGAACCAACGGTGAGCTCGGTCCCCTAGGGTTAGCGGGAAATTTCGGCATTGGGTGGAGTCTGTGGCACCGACAGAAATCATGAAATCCGCGTACTTGGCCAGATGGACTTTTGGGTCTGATTCTCCTTCGTACGCGGACATCACCGGAAATTGGATTTTCTTCTGGACCGGTGCGCGGAGGATGGCAGGTGCCAATGGAGAGGTGGGGAGAGTCGTGGCGTCAGGTCCGCCAGACTTAGCTGCTACCTGTACTTGCAGCATTTCAACGGCCTTTTTCAGTGAGGCCAGCTCGTCATCACGGGTCACCTCCGGCGGAGGGTGCTCAAAGGTCGTGCGTCTCGCGGACGCACGTCCCTGAGGTGCCTCACTCTGGGGTGACCTCTCAGTGTCGGGCTGGAATTGGCGTCCGCCGTGGGGGCCTAGCCGGTCAGTGGCGGGCCTCCTTAGCCTTTCGTGGGCTGACCTGCGCGGCTGCTGGTCAGAGTCCCCCTGGGATGCAGCTGGGGCTACTGCACGCTCATTCTCATCATACCTCGGGCCCAGGCGGCCTTGGAGGACTTCCCTCCTTTGAGATTGGTGGGTGCCAGACGCCCCGGTGTAGGCCGGCTCCCTTCCGGTGTAAGGAGTGGGACCCTCCTCCCCCACTTTGGTTTTGCCGGTCCTCTCCCTGCGCTGGCGAGCTTGTGCCGAGCTCGCCTCCTGCTCGGTGGGGAGTACGCTGTAGTCTCCCCTGGTCTGGGTGGGCCTGGTCTGCTCCCTGGTTTCGGCGGCTGGAGCTCGCCTAGGTACTAGGGCGAGCTCGTCCTGCTGTCGCTGTTGCAACCTTTGTAGGGTCGCGATGGTGCGTCGGAGCTCGTCAGGATTTCTGACCAAGTCCCTCAGAGCGGGGGCCAAGTCTTCCTGGGTCGCCGCAGTTCGCTGAGGTCGCGGAGCTGCGGTGCTCTTCTGACGAGGCGGTTGTGATGTCTCCACCACCTGGTGTGAGGTCTCCACCTCGACCTGGTTTTGATTGCCCCCTCTAGACCTTCCCGCAGCTGCGGAGGTCTGTCCCTTGACGGCTGGAGTGTTGGCCATTTTTGGGTTCCGGAGGGGGTAACTCGCTGAAGGGCGTCGAAGTGGTGGGAGGTCGCCGGGGTGATGGAGGTCGCCTGAATGGTTATCGTCCAGCTTAGGTGGAGCTGTGCAAGTTTTTGTCTAGTCTCGCGTGTGACGAATTGTCCGAAATTCGGTTTATTCGTGTGCACGCGTGCGTTTGAAAACTTGTTCCGGGCAGATTTTGGGAAATCTGATAATTCGGGTTTCTGTCCGGAGATCTGGGTCCTTAGTTCAGGGGATGAAGATGTGTGTGTATCTTCAAGTGTTCTTGAGTTTTGTCAAGAACACCTTCAAACCTTCAAATCTTCAACAAACCCTAATTTTTGTTCTTGGGTATTTCTCGTAAACGGAGGTTCGGACCCTCCTTCTAGCGCCAAATTGTTGATAGAATTTATTAACAACGTTTGTTTATGTGGTTTTATATCATGTTAATCCTATCAAACAATAATCCAAGAATTTGTGTTCTTGGATGTAAAATATGAGGAGGGAGAGTGGAGAGTTTAGAGAGAGAAATATTGCAAGAGTAGTAGTATTGATTTTCAGAATTGTGAGCATTGTGTGAATAGTACAAGAGAGGTCTTATTTATAGGCGTGCGAGTGTGAGACGGCACCTTACGAGCCTATGTGGCTTCCGGTGTTGACGAGGGTTCCTTACCCTCGTCTTGGTCTCTCACACTGCTCCCTTTATCATACCTCATCCTACTACTATGCCTTAGACTAGATGGGCCTCATTAAAAACCTCGCCGTAAACCACCCTTGTGGATAAACCGGACGGAGGGAAAAAGAGCACACCATCGGAGTTCTATTCGACTGATAGGCGAGCTCGTCGGTGAGCTTCGGAGATGAGCCTAGGCGGTTTGGGCGAGCTCCAGGGCGAGCTCTGGTGCCTTGTGCGGCCGACGGACGTTATGCGATGATGGAGCTCGGCGAGACCTTCCCAGGGATAAAAGGCGAGCTCTGGGCGAGCTCCGCTTGTAGGTTACCTCCATGTGGGCGAGCTCCGCATCTTCCAGGATCCTGGTGGGTCCTGGCGACCTGCTAAACCTTGCGTAATTGCCCCACGTCGATAGTGTTAGTTTGCCATATCAACATTTGCCCCCCAGCTCGCATGCACTATGACCTTGTCGAATGTGCAAGCGAGCTGGAAAACTTAAAACATGGCGAACTACCTATGGACGATTGTTGGGTTGACAAGCGAACTCAACCCAGGTGGTTGCTTCTGGCCGACGTGGTGCGGGAATCCAGGGGTCATGCACGCCTTTTGAGGCCTCGGTTCCCGCCCACAATAATGCTATCTTTTGAATTTTTGCAGACAGGCCCTTGCATTTCGCGAATATTGCACCTCGCCCCGACGTCTATAAATAGGGTGAG
>JAPKLY010002585.1:10395-23681 GCA_026898435.1 Prunella vulgaris | reverse complement strand
AGACCAATCAATCAAAGTTTAACAATATCAAGATGGATGTTGGACGGATATTTCAAATATCATTGTCAATCTATTAGAGCTCAACAACAATACAATGCATGTAGGACACATGTCCGCATCCATTCTAGTTTGAATGTACTTGGCCCCCTCAACAAAGAAAAATAAAATAGATATAATAATTAAAAGACGTCTCACCATGCCTTAACATTATAAATATAAGGATTACATATATTATTCCAATTTTTATAGACCCACTAACTGGATAAAATTATTTTAAATTTATTAATGAATTTGAATTTATGCTCATAATTTTAAATAGTTAATTCATTTATAACACACACTAATATTTTGAAGAAAATGAAAAGGTTGGTTTATTTACACTTATCATAATTTTATTAGTTAATTATTTTTTAAAAGCTAATTTATTATTTCGATTGGTTGCATAGACACAGGTTTGGTGATTGGATACAAGACTGTATGAGTACGAAAACATGAATTTATAGGGAAAATATGGGTAAGATAAGACGATGGTACGATTATAAATTTTTTATTTTTTATATTATATAACTAAATTTAAATAATTCTTTAAATTTTTAACACGTAAAAAATATAATGTCAAAATAAAAAGAATAGATGACTAACATATAACAAACACTTATTAATGGTGAAGTGAGGAATGACAGGTGAAAATTGAGTGATTGAGAAATAGATAGTAAAAAAATAATATTTTTCTTCTATTTGAGTAATTTAAATATTTAATGTAAGATAAAATTATTTTACAATAAAAAAATAATTAATTTTCGGTCAGTTGTGACAAATTTGATATAATGGTCTATGTAAGCAAACCTTAAATATGCTTGGTATCTCGAAGGACTTAAATGTTCCAACAAAGCTCCCATAGGCAATTTGAAGAAATAAACTAGAAGCTTGCAACATATATATCTAACTGTTTCCGATAAACGAATATAGACCAATCAATCAAAGTTTAACAATATCAAGATGAATGTTGGACGGATGTTTCAAATATCATTGTCAATTAATTAGAGTTCCACAACAACACAATGCATGTACGACACATGTCCACATCCCTTCTAGTTTAAATGTACTAAGCCCCCTCAACTAAGAAAAATAAAATAAATATAATTATTAAAGGACGTTTTACCATATCTTACCATTATCAGTAGAAAGATTACAAATATTATTACAATTTTCATAGACCCAGGAACTCAAAATTTTTATTTTTAATTTATTAATAAATTTGAATTTATGCTCATGATTTTTAATAGTTAATTCATTAATAATATTTTGGAGAAAATGAAAAGGTCTGTTTCTTTACTCTTATCCTAATTTAATACTCCCTCCGTCCCATAATTGTTTTCACAATTTCCCTTTTCGTCCGTTCCACAATTGTTTTCACACCCTATAAATGGAAACTATTACTTTAACTTTATCCTCACAATCCAACTAATCTCATTATTTTAATAATATAATTTTACACAACACTCTACTTTTCTTAAAAGTTGTGTCATCCCAGAGGTGAAAACACCTCTGGGACGGAGGGAGTAGTTAATTATTTTTTAAAAGCTAATTATTTATTTCCATGGGTTTCATAGACACTGGTACGGTGATTGGATACAAGACTATATGAGTACGAAAATATGAATTTATAGGGAAATATGGGTAAGATAAGGCGACAGTACAATTTTTTTTTATTATATACATAAATTTAAATAATTCTATAAATTCTTAACACTTATAAAATATAAGGTCAAAATAAAAAGAATAGATGACCAATAAATAACAAACACTTAATAATGGTGAAGTGAGAAATGACAGGTGGAGATTGAGTGGTTGATAAATAGATGGTAAAAATATTTGTGAGTTAGAGTAATTTAATGTAATATAAATTTATTTTACGATAAAAAATAATTAATTTTTTGTCAGTTGTGACAAATTTGATATAATGGCCTAGATAAACAACAGCACAATGCATGTAGGACGCATGTCCATATCCATTCTAGTCTGAATGTACTAGTCCCCTCAACTACGAAAAATAAAATAGATATAATAATTAAATGACGTTTCACCATACCTTACTAGTATCAATTGAAGGATTACAAATATTATTCAAATTTTTATATACCCACTACCTAGGAAAATTTATTTTTAATTTATTAATAAATTTGAATTTATGCTCATGATTTAAATAGTTAACTCATTGATAACACACTCTAATAATATGAAGAAAATGAAAAGATTGGTTTATTTACTTTTATCCTAATTTTATAGTTAATTATTTTTTTAAAGCTAATTATTTATTTCGATGGGTTGCATAGACACTAGTACGGTGATTGGATGCAAGACTATGTTAGTATGAAACATGAATTTATAGTGAAAATATGGGTAAGATAAGACGATATAAATTTTTTATTTTTTATATTACATATGTAAATTTCTATAATTCTATAAATTCTTAACACTTAAAAAATATAAAGTCAAAATAAAAAGAATTGTGAAACCAATAAATAACAAACACTTAACAATGGTGACATGAGGAATGATAGGTGAAGATAGAGTGGTTGAGAAATAGATGGTAAAAAGACAATATTTCTCTTCTATTTGTGAGATTGAGTAATTTAATGTCAAAATTTTATTTTACGATCAAAACATAATTAATTTTCTATCAGTAGTGACGAATTTGATATAATAGTCTAGGTAAACAAACTTTAAATATGCTTGGTAACTTGGAGGACTTAAATGTTCCAACAAAGATCCCATAGGCAATTTGAAGAAATCAACTAGAAGCTTTCAATATATATATCAAAACTTATCCGATAAACAATCAGAGTTTAACAATATCAAGATGGATGTTGGACGGATGTTTCAAATATCATTATCAATCTATTAGAGCTCAACAACAATACAATGCATGTAGGACGCATGTCCACATCGATTCTAGTCTGAATGTTCTAGGCCCCTTCAACTAAGAAAAATAAAATAGATCTAATTATTAAAGGACCTCTCACCATGCCTTACCATTATCAGTAGCGGGATTACAAATATTTTTCCAATTTTTTTAAACTCACTAACTCGGAAAATTTATTTTTAATAATTCTAATTTATGCTCATGATTTTAAATAGTTAATTCATTGATTATACACACTAATATTTTGAAGAAAATGAAAAGGTCGGTTTTTTAACTCTATCCTAATTTTATAGTTAATTATTTTATAAAAGCTAATTATTTATTTCGAGGGATTGCATAGACACTGGTACGATGATTGGATACAAGACTATATAAGTACGAAAACATGAGTTTATTGGGGAAATTGGGGTAAAATAAGATGACCGTATGATTATAAAAATTTTATTGGTTAAATTATATACGTAGATTTAAAAAATTCTATAAATTTTTAACACTTAAAAAATATAAAGTCAAAATAAAAAAATTAGACGACCAATAAATAACAAACACTTAATAATGGTAAAGTGAGCAATGACAGGTTAAAATAGAGTGGTTGAAAAATATATGGTAAAATGACAATATTTCTCTTCTATATGTGAGTTAGAGTAATTTAATGTAAGATAAATTTATATTACGATAAAAAAAGTGATTAATTTTCGGTCAGTTGTGACAAATTTGATACAATAGCCTAGGTAAACAAACGTTTAATATGCTTGGTAACTTGAAGAACTTAAATGTTCCAACAAAGCTCCTATTGGCAATTTGAAGAAATCAACTAGAAGCTTTCAACATATATATCTAACCGTATCCGATAAATGAATACAGACCAATCAATCAGAGTTTAACAATATGAAGATGGATGTTGGACGGATGTTTCAAATATCATTGTCAATCTGTTAGAGTTCAACAACAACACAATGCATGTAGGACGCATGTTCACATCATTTCTAGTATGAATGTACTAGGCCCCCTCAACTAAGAAAAATAAAATAGATATAATTATTAAAGGACGTCTCACCATGTCTTACCATTATATGTAGAAGGATTACAAATATTGTTCCAATTTTTATAGACCAACTAACTTGGAAAATTTATTTTTAATTAATTAATAAATTTTAATTTATGCTCATGATTTTAAATAATTAATTCATTGATTATATACACTAATATTAAGAAGAAAATGAAATGGTCGGTTTTTTTAACTCTTTTACTAATTTTATAGTTAATTATTTTTTAAAAGTTAATTATTTATTTCGATGGGTAGCATATACCAGTACGGTGATTGGATACCAGATTATATGAGTACGAAAACATGAATTTATTAGGGTAATAGGGGTAAAATAAGATGACGGTACGATTATAAATTTTTTATTGGTTATATTATAAACGTAAATTTAAAAAAATCGATAAATTTATAAAACTTGAAAAATATAAAGTCAAATAAAAAAGAATTAGATGATCAATAAATAACAAACACTTAATAATGGTAAAATGACGAATGATAGGTGGTTGAGAAATATATGGTAAAAAGACAATATTTCTCTTCTATTTGTCAGTTAGAGTAATTAATGTAAGTTAAATTTATATTACAATAAAAAAATTATTAATTTAGGATCAGTTGTGAACATTTTGATACAATAGCCTAACAAACGTTTAATATGCTTCGTAACTTGAGAAACTTAAATGTTCCGACAAAGCTCCTACAAGCAATTTGAAGAAATCAACTAGAAGCTTTCAACATATAAATCAAATTGTATCCGATAAACGAATACAGACCAATCAATCAGAGTTTAACAATATGAAGATCGATGTTGGACGGATGTTTCATAACAATATGAATATGGATGTTGGACGGATGTTTCAAATATCATTGTCAATCTGTTAGAGTTCAACAACAACATAATGCATGTAGGACGCATGTCCTCCTCCATTCTAGTATGAATGTACTAGGCCCCCTCAACTAAGAAAAATAAAATAGATATAATTATTAAAGGACGTCTCACCATGTCTTACCATTATATGTAGAAGGATTACAAATATTGTTCCAATTTTTATAGACCAACTAACTTGGAAAATTTATTTTTAATTAATTAATAAATTTTAATTTATGCTCATGATCTTAAATAGTTAATTCATTAATTATACACACTAATATTTTGAAGAAAATGAAAAGGTCAATTTTTATACTCTTATCCTAATTTTATAGTTAATTATTTTTTAAAAGCTAATTATTTATTTCTATGGATTGCGTAGACACTAGTACGGTGATTGGATACAAGACTATATGAGTACGAAAACATGAATTTATTGGGGAAATAGTGGTAAAATAAGATGATAGTACGATTATAAATTTTTTATTGGTTATATTATATAAGTAAATTTAAAAAATTCGATAAATTTTTAACACTTGAAAAATATAAAGTCAAATAAAAAGAATTAGATAATCAATAAATAACAGACACTTATTAATGGTAAAGTGAGAAATGATAGTTAAAATAGTGTGGTTGAGAAATATATGATAAAAATACAATATTTCTCTTCTATTTGTGAGTTAGAATACGTAATTTAATGTAAGATAAATTTATATTACGTTAAAAAAGTGATTAATTTTTTATCAGTTGTAAAAATTTTGATACAATAGCCTAGGTAAGCAAACGTTTAATATGCTTCGTAACTTGAAGAACTCAAATGTTCCGACAAAGCTCCTACAGGCAATTTGAAGAAATCAACTGGAAGCTTTCAACATATGTATCTAATCGTATTTGATAAACGAATACAGACCAATCAGTCAGAGTTCAACAATATCAAGATGGATGTTGGACGGATGTTTCAAATATCATTGCCAATCTATTAGAGCTCAACAACAACACAATGCATGTAGAAACATGTCTAAATCCATTCTAGTATGAATGTACTAGGCCCCCTCAACTAAGAAAAATAAAATAGATATAATTATTAAAGGACATCTCACCATGCCTTACCATTATCAGTAGAAGGATTACAAATATTATTCCAATTTTTATATACCCACTAACTCGGAAAATTTATTTTTAATTTATTTATAAATTTGAATCTATGCGCATCATTTTAAATTGTAAATTCATTGATAACACACACTAATATTTTGAAGAAAATGAAAAGGTCGGTTTTTATAGTCTTATCCTATTTTTATAGTTAATTATTTTTTTTTAAAGCTAATTATTTATTTCGACCAGTTGCATAGACACTGGTACGGTGATTGGTACAAGATTGTATGAGTACGAAAATATTAATTTATAGGAAAAATATGGTAAGAAAATACGACAGTACGATTATAAATTTTTTATTTTTTATATTAATTATATACGTAAATTTAAAAAATTCTATAAATGTTTAACACTTAATAAATATAAAGTCAAAATAAAAAGAAGATGACCAATAAATAACAAACACTTAATAATGGTAAAGTGAGGAATGATAGGTTAAAATAGAGTGGTTGAAAAATATATGGTAAAATGACAAAATATCTCTTCTATATGAGAGTTATAGTAATTTAATGTAAGATAAATTTATATTACAATAAAAAGAGTGATTAATTTTCGGTCAGTAGCAAGGGTGTAAATGGCGCTTGGCGGTCATCGGGCGGTCGAGTGTGGCCAAGCGCCAAGGAGGCCTAGGTGGGGCCAAGACTTTTTATTTTTTTTAAATTTTTTTCTAAACATATATTAAAAAAAATGTACATTATACAATAAATTATAATTTAAAACATAATTAATACCCAAATGCATTTTTCACAAAACACAACATTTCAATCAAATGCAAAAAACTATCCCAAAATGACATTATTCAACTACTAAATAAAATACTAAAATAACAAAATATCGTACGGATAAATTAATAAGTAGTTCAACTAACGTCTAAACACACTTGTTGCTCAACTCCATGTACACACCCTTCATTATCCGAATCAAACTCCACATCAACATTTATTTCATCATCATCAGATGAGAAATCATCCTCGTCAAGCTCTCTAAGTCGAGTAGTTATACCCGAAGTTGAGTCAATATCTCCCTCAACAACATCATCATCAACCAATCCACCTCCAACAATCCATTCTTGAGCATAACTTGCATCATCTTATGAATTTTGAGTTTTATTTGGTTTCTTTTTTCACTTAGTTAATTAGTTTAAGTGTATATTTATTATTCTTTATTTAATTTACTATATTTAAATAATTAAATCACATTTGACATTTGTACACTTTCTTAGTTTCCACCAAACCATCGCCTAGGCGGCCGATTTTCGTCAAATCCTTGTGGCGGCCAAGGCCGCCTAGGCGGGGCCTAACCTCCAAACTGATTTTTTCCAAGTATTTACCTTAGGCCTCGGCCGCCGGGTGCGGCCAAAGGCCTAGGCGGGGCCATTTGCATCCTTGGTCAGTAGTGACAAATTTGATACAATAGCCTAGGTAAACAAACGTTTAATATGTTTGGTAACTTGAAGAACTTAAATGTTCCAACAAAGCTCCTATTGGCAATTTGAAGAAATCAACTAGAAGCTTTCAACATATAAATCTAACTGTATCCGATAAACGAATACAGACCAATCAATCAGAGTTTAACAATATCAAGATGGATGTTGGACGGATGTTTCAAATATAATTGTCAATCTGTTAGAGCTCAACAACAACAACACAATACATGTAGGACGCATGCCCACATCCATTCTAGTATGAATGTACTAGGACCCCTAAACTAAGAAAAATAAAATAGATATAATTATTAAAGCACGTCTCACCATGTCTTAACATTATATGTAGAAGGATTACAAATATTATTCCAATTTTTATAGACCCACTAACTCGAAAATTTATTTTTAATTAATTAATAAATTTTATTATATGCTCATGATCTTAAATAGTTGATTCATTGATTATACACACTAATATATTGAAGAAAATGAAAAGGTCAATTTTTTTACTCTTACCCTAATTTTATAGTTAATTATTTTTAAAAGCTAATTATTTATTTCGATGGGTTGCATAGACACTAGTACGGTGATTGGATACAAGACTATATGAGTACGAAAACATTAATTTATAATTGGGGAAATAGAGGTAAAATAAGATGATGGTACGATTATAAATTTTTTATTGGTTTGTATTATATTCGTAAATTTAAAATTTTGATAAATTTTTAATACTTGAAAAATATAAAGTCAAATAAAAAGAATTAGATTATCAATAAATAACAAACAGTTAATAATGGTAAAGTGAGGAATGATAGATTAAAATAGAGTGGTTGAGAAATATAAGGTAAAAAGATAATATTTCTATTCTATTAGTGAGTTAGAGTAATTTAATGTAAAATAAATTTATATTATGATAAAAAAATGATTAATTTTTTATTAGTTGTGAAAATTTTGATACAATAACCTAGGTAACAAACAATACACTTCGTAACTTGAAGAACTTAAATGTTCCGACAAAGCTCCTTTAGGCAATTTGAAGAAATCAACTACAATCTTTCAACATATGTATCTAACCGTATTCGATAAACGAATACAGACCAATCAATCAGAGTTTATCAATATCAAGATGGATGCTGAACGGATGTTTCAAATATCATTGTCAATCTATTAGAGCTCAACAACAACACAATGCATGTAGGACACATGTCCAAATCCATTCTAGTATGAATGTACTAGGCCCCCTCAACTAAGAAAAATAAAATAGATATAATTATTAAAGGACGTCTCACCATGCCTTACCATTATCAGTAAAAGGATTACAAATATTATTCCAATTTTTATATACCCGCTAACTCATAAAATTTATTTAAAAATTTGAATTTATGCTCATGATTTTAAATAGTTAATTCATTGATAACACACACTAATATTTTGAAGAAAATGAAAAGGTCAATTTTTTACTCTTATCCTATTTTTATAGTTAATTATTTTCTTAAAAACTAATTATTTATTTCGATCGGTTGCATAGACACTGGTACGGTGATTGGTACAAGAATGTATGAGTACGAAAATATTAATTTATAGGGAAAATATGGGAAGAAAATACGACAGTACAATTAAATTTTTTATATTTTTTATATTATATACGTAAATTTAAAAAATTCTATAAATGTTTAACACATAAAAAATATAAAGTCAAAATAAAAATATTTGATGACCAATAAATAACAAACACTTAATAATGGTAAAGTGAGGAATGATAAGTCAAAATAGAGTGGTTGAAAAATATATGGTAAAATGACAATATTTCTCTTCAAAATGTGAGTTAGAGTAATTTAATGTAAGATAAATTTATATTACGATAAAAAAATGACTAATTTTCGGTCAGTTGTGACAAATTTGATACAATAGCCTAGGTAAACAAATGTTTAATATGTCTGGTAACTTGAAGAACTTAAATGTTCCAACAAAGCTCCTATTGGCAATTTGAAGAAATCAACTAGAAGCTTTCAACATGTAAATCTAACCGTATACAGACCAATCAATCAGAGTTTAACAATATGAAGATGGATGTTGGACGGATGTTTCAAATATCATTGGCAATCTGTTAGAACTCAACAACAACACAATGCATGTAGTACGTATGTCCACATCCATTCTAGTATGAATTTACTAGGCCCCCTCAACTAAGAAAAATAAAATAGATATAATTATTAAAGGACGTCTCACCTTGCCTTACCATTATCAGTAAAAAGATTATAAATATTATTCCAATTTTTATATACCCACTAACTCGGAAAATTTATTTTTAATTTATTTATAAATTTGAATTTATGCTCATGATTTTAAATAAGTAATTCATTGATAACACACACCAATATTTTTTGAAGAAAATGAAAAGGTCGATTTTTTTACTCTTATCCTATTTTTATAGTAAATTATTTTTTAAAAGCTAATTATTTATTTCGATCGGTTGCATAGACACTGGTACGGTGATTGGTACAAGAATGTAAGAGTACGAAAATATTAATTTATAGGGAAAATATGGGAAGAAAATACGACAGTACAATTAAATTTTTTATATTTTTTATATTATATACGTAAATTTAAAAAATTCTATAAATGTTTAACACTTAAAAAATATAAAGTCAAAATAAAAATATTTGATGACCAATAAATAACAAACACTTAATAATGGTAAAGTGAGGAATGACAGGTTAAAATAGAGTGGTTGAAAAATATATGGTAAAATGACAATATTTCTCTTCTAAACGTGAGTTAGAGTAATTTAATGTAAGATAAATTTATATTACGATAAAAATAGTGATTAATTTTCAGTCAGTTGTGACAAATTTGATACAATAGCCTAAACAAACGTTTAATATGTCTGGTAACTTGAAGAACTTAAATGATCCAACAAAGCTCCTATTGGCAATTTGAAGAAATCAACTAGAAGCTTTCAACATGTAAATCTAACCGTATCTGATAAACGAATACAGACCAATCAATCAGAGTTTAACAATATGAAGATGGATGTTGGACGGTGTTTCAAATATCATTGTCAATCTATTAAAGTTCAAAACAACACAATGCATGTAGGACGCATGTCTACATCCATTCTATTATGAATGTACTAGGCCCCCTCAACTAAGAAAAATAAAATAAATATTATTATTAAAGGACGTCTCACCATGTCTAACCATTATATGTAGAAGGATTACAAATAGTACTCCAATTTTTATAGACCCACTAGCTCCGAATATTTATTTTTTATTAATTAATAAGTTTTAATTTATGCTAATGATCTTAAATAGTTAATTCATTGATTATACACACTAATATTTTGAAGAAAATGAAAAGGTCAATTTTTTTATTCTTATTCTAATTTTATAGTTTATTATTTTTTAAAAGCTAATTATTTATTTCGATGGGTTGCATAGACAATAGTATGGTGATTGGATACAAGACTATATGAGTACGTAAACATGAATTTATTGGGGAAATAGTGGTAAAATAAGATGATGGTACGATTATAAATTTTTTATTGGTTATATTATATACGTAAATTTAAAAAATTTGATAAATTTTTAACACTTGAAAAATATAAAGTCAAATAAAAAGAATTAGATGATCACTAAATAACAAACACTTAATAATGGTAAAGTGAGGAATGATAGGTTAAAATAGAGTGGTTGAGAAATATATGGTAAAAAGACAATATTTCTCTTCTATTTGTGAGTTAGAGTAATTTAATGTAAGTTAAATTTACATTACGATAAAAAAGTGATTAATTTTCGATCAGTTGTGAAAATTTTGATACAATAGCCTAGGTAAACAAATGTTTAATATGCTTCGTAACTTGAAGAACTTAAATGTTCCGACAAATCTTCTTTAGGCAATTTAAAGAAATCAACTAGAAGCTTTCAACATATGTATCTAACCGTATTCGATAAACAAATACAAACCAATCAATCAGAGTTTATCAATATCAAGATGTATGTTGGACGGATGTTCCAAATATCATTGTCAATCTATTAGAGCTCAACAACAACACAATGCATGTAGGACACATGTCCACATCCATTCTAGTATGAATGTACTAGGCCCCTCAACTAAGAAAAATAAAATAGATATAATTATTAAAGGACGTCTCACCATGTCTTACCATTATCAGTAAAAGGATTATAAATATTATTCCAATTTTTATATACCCACTAACTCAGAAAATTTATTTTTAATTTATTTATAAATTTGAATTTATGCTAATGATTTTAAATAGTTAATTCATTGATAACACACACTAATATTTTGAAGAAAATGAAAAGGTCGATTTTTATACTCTTATCCTATTTTTATAGTTAATTATTTTTAAAAGCTAATTATTTATTTCAATCGGTTGCATAGACACTGGTACGGTGATTGGTACAAGACTGTATGAGTACGAAAATATTAATTTATAGGGAAAATATGGGAAGAAAATACGACAGTACGATTAAAAAAATTTATTTTTTATATTATATACGTAAATTTAAAAAAATCTATAATTCTTTAACACTTAAAAAATATAAAGTCAAAATAAAAAGAATTCGACGACCAATAAATAAAAAACACTTAATAATGGTAAAATGAGGAATGACAGGTTAAAATACAGTGGTTGAAAAATATATGGTAAAATGACAATATTTCTCTTCTATATGTGAGTTAGAGTAATTTAATGTAAGATAAATTTATATTACGATAAAAAAAAGTGATTAATTTTCGTCAATTGTGATACAATAGCTTAGGTAAACAAACGTTTAATATGCTTGGTAACTTGAAGAACTTAAATGTTCCAACAAAGCTCCTATTGGCAATTTGAAGAAATCAACTAGAAGCTTTCAACATATATCCGATAAACGAATACAGACCAATCAATCAGAGTTTAACAATATCAAGATGGATGTTGGACAAATGTTTCAAATATAATTGTCAATCTGTTAGAGCTCAACAACAACACAATGCATGTAGGACGCATGTCCACATCCATTCTAGTATGAATGTACTAGGCCCCCTCAACTAAAAAAAATACAATAGATATAATTATTAAAGGACGTCTCACCATGTCTTACCATTATATGTAGAAGGATTACAAATATTATTCCAATTTTTATAGACCCACTAACTCGGAAATGTTATTTTTAATTAATTAATAAATTTAAATTTATGCTCATGATTTTAAATAATTAATTCATTGATTATACACATTAATATTTTGAAGAAAATGAAATGGTCAGTTTTTTTAACTCTTTTACTAATTTTATAGTTAATTATTTTTTAAAAGTTAATTATTTATTTCGATGGGTAGCATAGACATTGGTACAGTGATTGGATACCAGATTATATGAGTACGAAAACATGAATTTATTGGGATAGGGGCCGGTAAAATAAGGTGACGGTACGATAAACAGAGTTTAACAATTTCAAGATGGATGTTGGACGGATGTTTCAAATATCATTAATTGTCAATCTATTAGAACTCAACAACAATATAATGCATGTAGTAAGCATGTCCACATCCATTCTAGTCTTAATGAACCCCCACAACTAAAAAAAAATTAGATAGATATAATTATTAAAGAACGTCTCACCATTCCTTACTATTATCAGTAGAAGGATTACAAATATTATTCCAATTTTTATAGACCCACTAACTCAGAATATTTATTTTAAAATTATTTATAAATTTGAATTTATGCTCATGATTTTAAATAGTTAATTCATTGATAACACACACTAATATTTTGAAAAAAAATGAAAAGGTCGTTTTTTTTACGCTTATCCTAATGTTATAGTTAATTATTTTTTAAAAGCTAATTATTTATTTCGATGGGTT
>JAPKLY010002584.1:0-23699 GCA_026898435.1 Prunella vulgaris | reverse complement strand
TCAAAAGACCACTAACTTTGTTTACCAACAGTTTCTGAGGAGAAACTTTTGTTGGTCTACTGAATAGATCTTGTTTCTGAAAATTGCATATCATGGCATCCGGTTCTAAACGCCTCGAGGGCAATCTTCCTGAATTTTCTATTGACAATTATGATTATTGGAAATTCAGGGTACTTGCACATCTCTACTCTATCCATGATCAGATGCATCAGGTGATTGAGCATGGTCCGATCAGGTTTATGAGGAATCTTCAGACGACCTGGCCTGTTACTGGCAATGTCCCTGTTCCAGCCGCCGGAGATGAAGAAGTGGAGAGGTCCGCGCTTAATACTGATCAGATTAAGCAAATCGGACTGGATAATGTTGCCAAGAACATTATACTCCACACCGTTTCTTACGAGAATTCGGTCAGGCTCATGCATCTGAGGACCGCAAAGGAAATCTGGGATGCTCTGAGGGAGATGAGTGAGGGATCAGAAAAGATCAAGGAGAACAAGAGAGATCTTGCTATTAGGAAGTTTGAAGCCTTCCGGATGCTAGAGGGAGAATCCATCAGTCAGATGGAAGCTCGGTTCATTAAGATGATGAACGAGCTAGCAACCCTTGGGAAGGAGTTTTCCAAGAGGGAGGTGTCTTCTAAAATCCTGAACTGTCTCCCTGAAAGATGGGACACATGAGTAATCCTGCTGAAAAACACTCAGGATCTTACAAACTGATTAGGGTCATAATTGCATGTTTTTGCATCCATTTCTCTATGGTTTTGATGTGCTTATGTTCATATTTGACCCTAATTTGGTATAAATTGTGCTATTAACCATTTTGTGGCAAGAAAATGTGTTTTGTAGTGAAAACGAGCAAAAACCGGCAAAAGACGAGCAAGTTCGTAAAAGTTCAGAAAATGTGAGTTGATCCAATGGAATCAAATGATAGACCATGTCGAAGAGTTCGAAGAGAGGGTTGCAACGGAAAAAGAATCGAGTCAATCGGAGCTCTAGAACTCAAGATATGAAGAAAACAAGAAGTCGAGGATCGATCGGACGAGTCGAAGCCGGGCTCGAGCGACCACAGGCCACGTTCGTGCGACCACAAGCCACGTTCGTGCTAGACCCTTCTGGTTCGGGTGGCAAAGCATCGCACGAATGCTCACACGAGCCCGCGTTCGTGCGACCACCTGCTTGTGTTCGTGCGAAGGCTTGGATTTCCAATTTTCGAAGGGCAGTTTCGTCTTTTCACGCGTTTAATGTAGGGCATTTTTGGCCAAACATTGTGGGTACTATAAATACCTCAAGGATCAGATTTCCAAGATGATCTTCTTCATTTGTTAGTTCTTAGATTAGTTTAGAGAAAGAATTAGGTAGTTACTTAGTGGGTTCTTAGTTTGATGCAATCTTCTTTCTTCCATAACTTTTGATCCGTCAGTCGGAATTTTGATCCGTTTGTTCCTACGTTCTTCTCTTGATTCAAGCTACAATTGTACAGTTCAATTTCTCATTTTGCATTCTGGATTAGGAGATAGCTTTTCAAGGTTTGATGCTTGTATTTCAATTCTTCAACAATTGGTAAGATTTCTTGTATTTTATTTCATATTAGTGTTAATCATGTTTGTCTATATCTTAATTGTTGATTCACATTTCCAATTAGCCATTGGCTAATCTTTTGTTGCATGGTTGTATGAATACTATGGTGAACTTAGTCTCTTGTTAATCCTATGCATGAATTAGTGATCTTGTTGAATTAGTTCTCTTATTAATGACTTGTATGGATGTTTGGTATGTTTAATTGGAATGTATGGCTTATATGTTTTAGCAATGAACTGAGAATTGAGCTATAAGAACTTTATGCATACCAAGTGTTTGATGTTTGGCTTGTATGACTAATGAGAATTGCATATTAGTCTAAGACCTCTTAATTGGAGTGTTAGGAGTTGTAGAGAGATCTAGACACCTAATAGAGCCCTAGCTTATGTTGTAGAGAGATCTAGACACTAGTTGGTTTAACTAAGACACCAAGAGATCTTTTGCATGCTAGGATGGATAGGATTCTAGAGGAACCATAGTAGGATTACTTCCATGTACACTTAACACTTGCTCACTTCTTTGAGGTGATAGTTAGGACTATTTTTGCTTTGCCATAGTAGATAGAATCCTTGATGGTTTTCTTGCCTTCCTAGCTATTAGCCTTTTGTAGACATTCAATGCTTGCGTGATATCGCATCGTTTCCCTGTGTTCGATATTTAACTTGGTTAACTTGCCGCGACAACAACGACCACGTTCACTTGCGTGGAAATCAACACAATTTTGGCAAACAAGTTTTTGGCGCCGTTGCCGGGGAAACGATCTCTTTGTTGAGCGAGTTGTTGATTGTTTACTTGAATGTTTTGAATATTGTTGGTTTGTATTGTTTGTTTGTTTGAGCATCCTTGAGTCCCGGCAACGCCAAAACAAGTTTTTGGCACCGTTGCCGGGGAAACGATCTCTTTGTCGAGCTAGTTGATGTTTGTTTACATTTCTTTTCTTTATCTTGTTTCTTTGTTTGTTATTGACTATTCTTAGTGAGTGTTGATACTTGCTTATTTTTGTAGGAGTAAGCTATATTGAGATGGGCGAATACTACCCTTACTCGTATTCTCCACAATACACATATCCTCCTCAACCATACACATATCAACCTCATCCATATTCACCATACCCATATCAATCTCCACCTCAACAATTCTACCACCACCCATAACATTATCCCTATCCTTATTCCTCTCCCTACCCATATCCATATTCATATCCTCCTCTTCCACACATGTCTAAGGAAGAAGAAGTATAAAAAGAAGAGAAAGAGAAAGATGAACAAGAAGAAGACATATATGATCTAATTGATAGATTTCTTGAAGAGAATCAAGATTTAAATGAGGAAGATTTCAAGATAATCTTGAACTACAATGATAAAGGATCTTATACCCCTTCTTCTTTCACTATTTGTACTAAGTCTCTTAATGTTGGCATTTATGATTCTACTTCTCTTGCTAGATTTGATAGGAATAAAGTGAAAGAACAAGAAATAGAGGAGAAGGAAAGAGATGATTCAAGAGGAGAAAAAGAGATTAATCAAGAAGAGGTAGATGAATGTCCACCTATAGACATGAGCTTCATGGAGGAAGAACAACAAAAGGAAGTGGAAGATGAGCTTCAAGGATAAATGAGCATTTCTAAACCCTTAAACTCTTCCACTTATGCTTACATTGATAGTGTTGTTCATATTGATTTTGTCTTACCTCTTGATATAATTGATTATAAGTTTGAATTGAAATTCTTCTTGAATATTTTTTATAGTAGGAGATGGGGGTGGATTAGGTTGAGAAGAAAAGATGAATTTTCTTGTGCTTACAAATATAAAATGAGGAGAAAATTGAGTGTATGGGGTAGAAATCCTACATGTTTCCTTAATCATAATGCCTTGAGATTGTTTGATGGGAGGAGGCCAATTATCCTTGGCCATTTAGCTAACATTGGTGCGTCCGGCTAGGGGACGTTAAATCCAAGCGCTAGATGGGAGGCAACCCATCTTTGAAAATTTTCTTGCTTATTAGGTTTGCTTTGTAGTTTAGATAGCTTTATTTGTTTTAATTTGCTTCATATGAGGAAGTGTCTTCTATTACCTTGGTTGGTGCATGTGATTTATCCTAGTTTGGGGGTGTTGCCTCTTGGTATATATTTGATTTCTTGGTTTACTTGAGCTTTGGTTTACTTGAGCTTAGGTTTACTTGAGCTTATACATGCATTGTTTATTCATTGATTCTTTGCAAATCATATTTTCATCACTCTTTTCCAAACTTTTAGGATCCTTGATCCAAAAAAGTTTGGGGGGGGTGTTCGATCTTCAAATTGTTGATTTGCAAGGATAATGGATGATTTGTGAGCTCTAGAAGGATGTGTTGAGGAGAATTCTCTTCCTACTTGGCTAAGATGGACATTCTCATGTAAGTGGCAAGTCACTCTCCTATTCTTAATCCCAACTCAAGGTATGTTTTTACACTTCTCTCCCTATTTGCTTCTATTCTTAGGTTTAGTTTGCTAGATGGTAGATTGCTATTTTGAGCTTAATTGTTGATTCTTGTGGTATTGTGCTTTGATATGTGCATTGCATGATCTTTTCTTCACTCTTTGCCAAACTTTTTAGACCCTTGGTCCAAAAAAGTTTGAGGGGGTGTGTTCGTTTCGTAAATCTCATTGCAATGCTATGCTTTTTAATGATTTCTAGTGCTTTCTTATGTCTTGTGACCTTATGCTCATGTGAATGCCTTGTTTTGCTTGTTGATTGATTGCCATATTGTTGCTAGTTTAGAGTAGTGTGGCATGAGATATGCTTATGATTGTGTGGATGAGTTGAGAGTTCATGTTAGATGTAGTGGATTTATCTCTTAATTCTTGTCTTGTCTAGTTTGCTATGGATTTTATGATGCTTGATACTTTGATGATTTGAGCATTTTTATATGATATGAGTCTTGATCAACCTATACCCGTGAGTTTTGAGCCATTTATGCCCGTTTCAATTGTGAACGGATGATATTCTTTGATGTGAGTTCCACACATGTGCATTATACTCTAGAACTTGGCTTTAGTCTTGTTTAAAACTACATTCGACATTGATTTCACATGATATGATTTGAGGCCATCTTTGATCTATATTGAGTCACTTTGCCCTATGAGCCTACCATTGATATTGATATCCTTTGCTACCCATCTTGTGCTTATTATCCTTTCCTTTGGATAACCACACTTTAAGCCATTTTCTTTCCTTTTTGGAACTCTCTTGTCCTTATGATTAGTAGAGTGAAAAGAAGGAAGGAAGATTGGTGTTATGATGAAGAAATTGGTGGCCAAGGTGGAAAGAAGTTCTATGCATGGATAGATTTGAAAGAAGGTTCAAAGGCAAGTGCTTGCAAGAAATTGAAAAAGGTTGACTCATTGAAAAATTATGGTCAAGTTTGACTCTAGTGTTGTGAGTAAGTTCACAATTGTGAAAAAAAGGGAAGATTGATTCTTTGAAGTGTGATTTTGAAAGAGCATGAAGAGAAAGTGCAAATTGCATGAAGAGGTGAATGATCTCTACTTTGATTCCTTCTAAGCTTTACTAATCATACTTAGTCACTTTTATCCATATGTTCCTTCCCTACCAAAGAGCCAACACTACAACCTTATGAAAGTCCTCATTGATGTGTGATTGATTTGTCATTTCAAGTGGTGGAGAATGTAGACTTGAGCCAAGCTTATGGTAGTATGTGTATGTGTTGTGATGATTGAGTGAGCCTAAACACTTGAGGGTTGAGCTAAACACTTATCTTGTGAGGATCTTGACTCATTGATTTGATATCTTGCTTATTGATTCATTGTTGATGGTTGATTAGATGAGATTGCATTCTAGATTTTCTTGACATTGATTGATATTTTCATGGCATTTGACTTGTGCTTGATGCTTCATTGATATAATTATTTCCCTATCTTATCGCTTCGTTGCTCGAGGACGAGCAACAATCTAGTTTGGGGGTATGATTAGGGTCATAATTGCATGTTTTTGCATCCATTTCTATATGGTTTTGATGTTCTTACGTTCATATTTGACCCTAATTTGGTATAAATTGTGCTATTAACCATTTTGTGGCAAGAAAATGTGTTTTGTAGTGAAAACAAGCAAAAACCGGCAAAAGACGAGCAAATTCATAAAAGTTCAGAAAATGTGAGTTGATCCAATAGAGGGAAATGATAGACCATATCGAAGAGTTCGAAGAGAGGGTCGCAACGGAAAAAGAATCGAGTCAATCGGAGCTCTAGAACTCAAGATATGAAGAAAACAAGAAGTCGAGGATCGATCGGACGAGTCGAAGCCGGGCTCGAGCGACCACAGGCCACGTTCATGCGACCACAAGCCACGTTCGTGCTAGACACTTCTGGTTCGGGTGGCAAAGCATCGCACGAACTCTCACACGAGCCCGCGTTCGTGCGACCACCTGCTTGTGTTCGTGTGAAGGCTCGGATTTCCAATTTTCGAAGGGCAGTTTCGTCTTTTCACGCGTTTAATGAAGGGCATTTTTGGCCAAGCATTGTGGGTACTATAAATACCTCAAGGATCAGATTTCCAAGATGATCTTCTTCATTTGTTAGTTCTTAGATTAGTTTAGAGAGAGAATTAGGTAGTTACTTAGTGGGTTCTTAGTTTGATGCCATTTTCTTTCTTCCATAACTTTTGATCCGTCCGTCGGAATTTTGATCCGTTTATTCCTACGTTCTTCTCTCGATTCAAGCTACAATTGTACGGTTCAATTTCTCATTTTGCATTCTGGATTAGGAGATAGCTTTTCAAGGTTTGATGCTTGTATTTCAATTCTTCAACAATTGGTAAGATTTCTTGTATTTCATTTCATATTAGTGTTAATCATGTTTGTCTATATCTTAATTGTTGATTTACATTTCCAATTAGCCATGGGCTAATCTTTTGTTGCATGGTTGTATGAATACTATGGTGAACTTAGTCTCTTGTTAATCCTATGCATGAATTATTGATCTTGTTGAATTAGTTCTCTTATTAATGACTTGTATGAATGTTTGGTATGTTTAATTGGAATGTATGGCTTATATGTTTTAGCAATGAAATGAGAATTGAGCTATAAGAACTTTATGCATACCAAGTGTTTGATGTTTGGCTTGTATGACCAATGAGAATTGCATATTAGCCTAAGACCTCTTAATTGGAGTGTTAGGAGTTGTAGAGAGATCTAGACACCTAATAGAGCCCTAGATTGTGTTGTAGAGAGATCTAGACACTAGTTGGTTTAACTAAGACACCAAGAGATCTTTTGCATGCTAGGATGGATAGGATTCTAGAGGAACCATAGTAGGATTACTTCCATGTACACTTAACACTTGCTCACTTCTTTGAGGTGATAGTTAGGACTATTTTTGCATTGCCATAGTAGATAGAATCCTTGATGGTTTTCTTGCCTTCCTAGCTATTAGCCTTTTGTAGACATTCAATGCTTGCTTGATATCGCATCGTTTTCCTGTGTTCGATATTTAACTTGGTTAACTTGCCGCGACAACAACGACCACGTTCACTTACGTGGAAATCATCACGATTTTGGCAAACACAAACATTCCTTACTCTCACCTATTCTCAGAGTTAAAGGCTCTGGAATTCGACCTCGATAAGAGGAAGAAGAAGGGTGTTGTCAGTGAGGAAGTTTGTGAGGAGAAGACTCCTGAAAAGGAAAAGAGCGTGGCTCTTAAAGCTACTCCTGAGCCTGAGGCTGGAACTGGCTCTAAGTCTCTGAAGGACATGAACAAGGATGAGCTAGCCTTGGAGTACAGCCTGATGGCGCGGCGATTCGAGAAACTGAACTCTCGATTCGGAAGGTATAAGAAATTTTATATTAACAGTCGTGATCGCAGGTACTCCAGCCCCAGGAGATCGAGCCCCCGAAGAGAAGAGAGGAGGGGTTCAGATTCCAGGAGGGATCGCAATGAGCCTGAGCGATAAAGAGATGAGAAAAGGAGAGATGATGAGCCCAGAAGATCCAGCTCCAAAACTGAACGATCATCAGGGAGCAGGAGAGATGATCGCAGGTACACTGACAAGAAGTTTGCTTCTGATGTAGATCAGTGCTACCACTGCAAAAAGACCGGACATTATCAGTATGATTGTCCGGAGCTCAGTGCTCGTGAGCGAGAGGATCGGAGAGCCAAGAGAGAGCTCAGGGCATCAGACCGGAGAGCATTGCTTGCTGAGGACTCCTCAGATTTAGATGGCCCAGGACGCCGGTCCCCTGAACTCTTCTCCGATGAGGAGTATGATGACCTCTGCCTGATGGCAGATGATGAGGTATGTTCTTCTGCCTCTTCTCCTTATCACGCACCTGAGTTTAGCTCAAATTCAGCAGGAGAACTCGACCTTCAGCTCGCCCTAGAGCAATTGATGGTTGACTTCTGAAGGCTGCAGGAGACTCATACTCACACAGTGGATGTGAATGCAAAACTGAGTGGGGAGAACGATCGGTTAACTGAGTCTCTCAGAGTAAGAGATACTGAGGAAGCCCTCAGATTAGTACATCTTCAGGAAGAGCTACTTCATGCTCGGAACAAGCATGATGATGCTCCACTGGAGGTAGAAAGACTGAAGGCTGTAATCAGCTCGCTGATTGAGACTCGTGATACTGATCTGTTCCTTGCTCAGGAACAACTGATGATTGAGTGAATTGCTCTTAGTGTAATGTTCGAAACTGAGTGGCAAGCTCGCCTTTGTGCTGAGCAAACCGCTTGGGATCTTGAGCTGATCTCAAAAGAGAAAGCTCATGAAGAGTTGGTGCTTCAGTACACCACTGAAATTGAGGCCCTGAAAGAAACCAATGGGCATCTTGATGTTAAGCTGAAGAAGTTATACACATCCACCCAAGTGGTTGATGAGTTAACAAGTTTCTCTCAGTTGACTGATGGTGCTAAAGCTGGGTTAGGCTGTGATGCCTCAAAAGACCCAAAGGGCAAAAAGAAGAGAGGTGCTTCAGGGAGCAACTCTCAGGAGAAGTTTGTCCCTGCCCTAACTGATGACAAGAGCTTAAGTGTTGCTCGTCAGGACAAAGGCAATGGGAAGGAGAAAATACCTGCTGAACCTGTCAGGCAAAGGGCTGAGAAACCAAGACCTAAACCTAAGTAAAAGGTCAAGGCTTCTCATCCTGAGTCAAGGAAGACAGATCAAGGGAACTCCAAGGCTCAGCCTAGGAATCCTCAATCTGGGAAGAATTCTGCTCCTAGCACTTCTCAGGCCCAGCCTAGAAATGCTCAGAGCAGAAGGAACTCAGAACAGAGGAGGCCTCAGGGAAAGCCAAGGACTACTGAGGTCCAGATTTCTCAGACAGGGCACAGAGCCCATCAGGAACGTCCTAATCCTCAAAGGAGAAGGACAAACCAGGTGGTCTCTGAAAGGCAACGGAGACCTGATTTCGGTAACACTCAGGTCAGACCTCAAGTGCCAAGAGGTCAGGCCCGAGCTACTCCTTCTCGGGATCAAACTCAGCCCAATGCACCCAGGCCAAGAAGGAACAGGAGGCCCACTCCCAGGAATCAATATAGGGCTCCTAAACCTCAGGCTGACACCCATACATCCTCAATTTCCCAGGCACAAAGGAAGAAGACTGTGTATGTTGATATTTCAGGGAGACAGGTTTACACTTCTGATGCTATCAGAATTGTTAAACAAATCTGGATCCCGAAGGGTATGGCTTACTCTGTAGGACCCAATACGAGATGGGTACCTGAGGCCTGATTCTTTTCAGGTCGCTGCGGGCTACAAAAAGAGGAATGAGGATCTGATGAAGGACTGGTACTTGGACTCAGGATGTTCCAGGCACATGACCGGATTTCGTGATCTCCTTCAGGATTATATAGCTCAGGAAGGCCCGCAGGTAACCTTTGGTGATAACTCTAAGGGTTTCACCAGAGGATTCGGAACCCTTGTTATTGGCTCTGTCCGTGTACTGAATGTATTATATGTTGAGGGACTGAGACAAAACTTACTCTCGGTCAGTCAGTTTTGTGACCGAGGATATAGTGTAGAATTTACATCTAACATGTGTCTTGTGAAGGACAAATCTACACTATAGGTTCTGATTACAGGTATCAGGAGCGGCAATGTATATTTTGCTGATTTCAAGAGCAGTCCTCCTGAAACTTGTTTGGTTGCTAAGAGCTCCTCTGAGCTCAGTTGGCTTTGGCATAAACGCCTGAGTCACTTAAACTTCAAGATTATTAACAAAATTTCTAGACTCTCACTTGTAGATGGTCTACCAAATGAAGTTTTTAGCAAAGACCACGTGTGCGGAGCATGTTAGGAAGGCAAGCAAACCAAAGCTTCATTCAAAGTGAAAGAAGCCTTCTCAACTGACAGAGTGCTTCAGCTTCTGCACATGGATCTCTTTGGTCCAGTAACTCCTGTCAGCATAAATGGTAGGAAATATACCCTTGTTGTTGTTGATGATTATTCCAGGTACACATGAGTTATTTTCTTGCTGAACAAGAAGGAGACTCAGGTCAAGCTTCCAGAGTTACTCAAACAATTGAGTACTGAACAGGATCAGAGCACAGTCAGGATCCGATCAGATCGAGGAACTGAGTTTATAAACTCTATTATAACTGACTTTTGTACTAACCATGGTATAGCTCATGAGACTTCTGCAGCCAGGACTCCTCAGCAGAATGGGGTAGCTGAAAGAAGAAATCGGACCCTGAAGGAAGCTGCCAGGACCATGTTGGCTGAGTCAGGATTGCCCAAGAAGTACTGGGCTGAAGCAATCAACACTGCTTGCTACACTCAGAACCGATCTATGCTGAACAAACAACATGCTCAGACACCTTATGAAACTTGGAACAAGAGGAAGCCTCGCATCTCTTATTTCCATATTTTTGGGTGTAAGTGTTTCATCCTGAACAATGGAAAAGACAAGTTGAAAGCCTTTGATAGCAAATCTGATGAGGGAGTCTTCTTAGGATACTCCTCAGTCAGTAAAGCCTTCAGGGTGTATAACTATCGGACCCTTTGTGTGGAGGAAACACCTCATGTTGTGTTTGATGAGACTGCATTAGTGCATAGGAAACAGGTTCCGAATCCTGACACTGAGGGGGTTATCAAGAGGATAACAAGACTGAGTCTGAAGAATCCTGAATTCAAGATCAAGCTTGTCAGTGCTCCCAAGGGATGGGATGATGCTGATGATGATCAGGATGGACTTCAGGCCAACCCTCAGCAAGCCCCAGTCTCGGAGAATGTTGAGTCTCAGACTGAGGGACGGACTCAACCTGAGGTACGTACTGTCGGTGATGATGCTTCTGCACCTGAGACAGTTACTGAGTCCAACACTGTAGGGGGAAACAATGTCTCTGATATTGGCCAACCCTCAGGAAATGACTCAGTATCCCCTGTTGTTGCTCATTCCTGTTCTTTGCCTATTATTGTCGAGACTAATGTTTCAGGATCAGGCGAGGGAACGTCAGCAGCTCCCAGTGCTCCTGTCAGCAGGAGGCGGTGGCTAGATGACCACTCATTGGTTGATATCATTGGTGATATCAATGAGGGGGTCAGGACTAGGTTGTCCTTTGGTGAGAGCGCTATGTTTTGCTGCTTCCTGAGTGATCAGGAACCTAAGAGCATAGAAGAAGCTCTTGCTGATCCCAACTGGATCCTAGCCATGCAGGATGAGCTCAATCAGTTTGAGCGGAATCAGGTTTGGGAGTTAGTTGAGAGACCTAGGCGTCAACATGTCATTGACACCAAGTGGGTCTATAAGAACAAGAGGGATGAGAAGAATGTTGTGGTCAGGAATAAGGCCAGATTGGTAGCAAATGGTTACTCTCAGGCAGAAGGAATTGACTATGATGAGACCTTTGCTCCGGTCGCAAGGTTGGAAGCAATCAGGTTGTTTCTGGCATATGCAACATTCACGAAATTCAAAGTGTATCAGATGGATGTAAAGAGTGCTTTTCTGAATGGTGTACTAAACGAGGAGGTCTATGTGGAACAACCTCCAGGTTTTGAAATTGGAAATAAGGTATATCACCTGAAGAAAGATCTTTATGGCCTGAAGCAAGCTCCGAGAGCTTGGTATGATACATTATCCCAATTCCTGATAGACCACGGGTTCGTAAAAGGAACAGTGGACAGGACCCTCTTCCGGATTTCCGAAGGGGAGGACATTCTCTTGGTCCAGATTTATGTGGATGACATAATATTTGGATCTCCTAATCTGAAGCTTTGTGAGAAATTCTCCAAGCTGATGACTGGGAAATTTGAGATGTCAATGATGGGAGAAATGAATTTCTTTCTGGGTCTCCAAGTCAGGCAAACTGACTCCGGAATATTCATAAATCAGTCCAAGTATGCAAGGGATTTGATTCAGAAATTTGGAGTCCAGTCCAGCAAAGTCTCACGTATTCCCATGAACACAAATGAGAAGCTGGATCCTGACAAAGAAGGAGTCTCAGTAAATCAGACTGAATATAGGGCACTAATAGGATCCTTATTGTATCTGACTGCTAGTCGTCCTGACATCACTTATGCAGTTGGAGTTTGTGCAAGATATCAGTCTGATCCAAAGAAGAGTCATCTAGAGAGTGCCAAAAAGATACTGAAATACCTGAGAGGTACAGTCAATCTAGGGCTTTGGTATCCCTCTGATGACAACCTAGAACTGACTGGCTATTCAGATGCAGATTATGGAGGCTGTAGACTTGATAGGAAATCAACTACAGGCACATGTCAGTTTCTAGGGAGTAAACTGATCTCTTGGTTTTCTAAAAAGCAGACCAGTGTTGCAACATCTACTACTGAGGCTGAGTATATGGCGGCAGGCGGTTGTTGTTCTCAGATCCTTTGGCTGAAACAGCAACTGAGAGACTACCAAGTTGAAGCCACTGAAGTCTCAATTTATTGTTACAATAATAGTGCCATTGCCATATCCCAAAACCCAGTCTTACACACAAGGTGTAAGCATGTAGACATCAGGCATCACTTTATCAGAGATAATGTTGAAAAGAAGGACATCAGGATGGAGAGAGTCCCTACTGAAAAACAGAGAGCTGACATTCTGACTAAGGCTCTGCCTGAAACCAGATTTGTTGAGTTATCAGTAGAGTTAGGACTCCTTGACCCAGGCTTAGGTGACTCAGTCTGAATCTCTAATCAGAATGCACATGGTCAGGGGGAATGATCAACTATGACTCAGATTGAAGGAATCTCATAGAGAATGTAAATGGTTGTAAGGGGAACATTCAGCTGAAAAGGATGATCAGTATAGACTGACTAAGATTCAGGATACTGAATTCAGGACTTGTCACCCTGATAGGTCACAAGTGGTATCAGTCAGAATACGAATCTGTCTGACTGGTATGTTTCCTGATTTTTATCTAGTCATCTTATCTTGCGTGCACTATCCGTGATACTGTTTGCTGTATTGTCAAATCAATTTAATTTGTCAAATGATCCCAGCCATTCATTTAATATTTGGTTATTATTTAATTCAATTTATTTGAATTAAATACGGACATGCTCTAATGTGCATTTAATGCACTGTGGGCGGGAACAGTTTTTGATAAAGTTTGACCAGTTACTTTTGAAAATAGAAAAGGCTCCATGCTTTTCACTTTTTAATCTTGACCATTGAATCTCATAAGTCATTATTTTCAGAGCCATCCGATTTAAACTGAAAATTAGTATAAATAAGGGAAGTGTTCGACTTTGCATTCTTTATGCACCCAAATATTTTCCTAACATATTTTTCTCTGCAACCCAATTTTCTTCAAATCTCCAACTTATTTCCATGGAGTCTCCTTCAGTAGACTCATTCTTCAGAAACCTTTTTCACCTTAGAAATGAAATTCATTGGGAACCCTATGGAGATTTTACCTCCAACCATTCTGATTTACTTCCTGTGAAGGAACTCTTCAACAATGCAGGTCACTTGCGCTTCATTACAGCCAGACCTCAGAGACTGCACCCCAGACTTGTTGCTGCCTTTTATCTGAAAATGGCGCAGAACAAGGACTCCCAGGAGTGGGAGACATGCATTCCTCTGACTTCCTGTGTGAAGAAGAAGGATGGCGAGGAAGAAATGACCAGGAGGTGGGTCACTATTAACCTCAGGGAGAAGATTAGGGAGGTTTTTAATCTTCCCCGCTCTGGACAAAGCCCGGTTGATTACGGGTTCGGGAATGAGAAGGATTTTCTCTAATCCCTATGAGATAGAGATGTCGTCCTGAGGTCAGGTCTCAATAAATCAGTCCTGAGGACTGAGAACCGTCATTTCTTCGACCTGACAAGTCAGGGAGTGATAGGAATTGCCGGAGGATTGGAGCAGATTTCCAGACCGAAGCTTTATACGATGATGGCAATTTCTGACGCCTCAGTGCACAATTTTCACTGGGAGGATTACTCCCTCCAATTGCTGGTTGCTGAGACCAACAAAATCAAGTATTCGCCTGAGGGTCAGGCGACGTTCGAGGCCAAGATCCACTTTGGCACCAAGATCTCATTGATTTTGGAAACCCTGGGTCTCGGGGACGTTGATCAGGCCCAGTCGCTCGAGATTCCACCGAAAATTAACCTCTTCAGGGCTTACTCCGATGATGCTGGCGCAAAAAGGAGACCTCGGACTCAGAAGAAGAAGGCTCAGGCGAGCACGACTGGGAGAGTCAAGGCTCAGGCAAATCTTCTGAGGCTGACATAGCAAAGCCAGTGGAGGTCAAATCTAAGCCCTCTGGACCCAAGCAACAGATGCTCAAATTTCTTTATTCAGGGTCAGCAGAGCGAGAGAAAAAGCTTGTGGAAGAGAGAGTTGCTGAAGAAACTGTTCAGCATACAACTTCGGAAAAGGAACCGGCTCAGGCCGCTCTTGAAATTGCTCCCATCACTTCCGTTCCGGACGTTGCATCCCCTGATCCCGATCAACTGATTCTCGACATCGCCTCAACCTATCAGAGTGTTGAGAAGGATCAGGTGGAACCTGCTCAGGAAAGAGGAGTTGAGCAGGAGGCTGCTGAACCAGTTCAGGCTGAAGCCCCGTGGCCTTTCCCCGCGCCTGATGAGAACACATTGCCGGATTTTGAGATAGTGGCAAGGGGAGGGGCTGCTGAAATGGTGGAGAGAAGGTTTCCTGACCTCTCAGAAGCTCAGAAGGAGGCGGTAGTACAACTTCGCACCTATGCTATGATCAGAAATGCCACATGGCCTGAATTGTGTCAGCTTGGGGAGTTGAGAGGATGGGAGAATATGGCTGAGACTGAAGCTACCCTCTCTGATCACTTCAACGTGAATTCTTTACATCACCTGATCAAAATGGCAGACTTCATCAGAACTGTCAGATGCATCTACCCCGAGCCAGAGCGTGAAAAAGTTGAGAAGGAGAAGAAGGATGAGAGAGAAGAAGTTGTGATTGCTGAAGACATTCAGCAAGGTGGCACTGAAGGAGTCAGTGCACCGGCCGATGATGCACACCTTGGACCCGGGACTGCGGAGGCTTCAGGAGAGGGTCGAACAGGTCTTATCCGAGTCAGAGGAAACTGGATCACCACAGCAGCTATGTTAACTGAAAATTCCTCACAAGCACTTGCTAATTGTCACAGAAGAATAACTCTCGTTGAGCAAAAGACAAGTAGGGTTGATTCAAATTCTGAAGCTCTGAGCAAGAAAATGAAAATGCTGGACAAAGACCTGAATGAAATGGTCACTGATATGCATGCTGTAATAGATCTTCTTGGAGAAGTCAGAACTCAACATTCAGTAGATCTCACTGCTATCTCCGAGCAAGCAAAAGGTGCCATACAAAGCTGCAATCAGATGGTCTCAGATGAGCAAATTCAGCAGGAGAATAAGCTTGCCACTTTTCTTGATCAACAATTGTCTGAAAAAGTTGATCAACTGGTTGATGAAAAGTTGGCCAAACTGAAAGCTGAACTGAAAGAGGAGCTGCTGAATGAGATGTCTGAACAGGAGAAGGATGTAATTGCTACTGCCCTGAACAATCGGATGATGAGCTTTGAAGGACGGCTAAAAGCTGAGCACAATTCAGCAGTCGACAAGCTAAGTGTTGGCCTGAGAGGGATGGCCAGGCAGATTGGGCAATTGCAGGGCAAGCAGACTGAGATGGACAGTCAGTTCACATTATTGGCGGAGTCAGTAGATGAAGTTGTCAAACGGATTAATGACGATGATGCCAAAAAGGGGGAAGAAGGGAAGAAGCAAATTGCCACTACTGGTAAAGCAAAGAAGAAAATCTTCCCCCCTGAACTGATAGCGGCGAAAAGAAAGAGGACAAGGTCCGTCGCTGCCATCGAAGCTGCTGAAGGTTCATATCCGAAGAGATTAAGGCCCTCTGAGGATCCTGCTTTGGAACCTTTGTACAAAGAGATGGAGGAACAAATGCAACCTGAGTTGACCACTCAGAAGAAAATGGTGATGACTGAAGCTGAAAAGATAGCAAAGATGAAGGAGATCTCGCTCCTCAGTCAGATCCAGCGCTTGAAAGAGTCCAATGAGTGTCTGACTTCGCAGGTTCAGAAGAAGAAATCTGTGACTTCTGGATCTCGGATGAAGACTCAGAGGAAAATGGTGGTCAGTTCAGGACAAGGCCCTCCTCCAGTGCAGTTTGTGGAAGACTTCATTCCTATAGAGATGTTGGAGGTATGGATTCCGATCCAGAATAGGTGGGCCTACCTATTCTACGTGGTGGGGTTATGGGACGATCTAACTGAAGAAAAAGATGTCATACTCCATCACTGGATGGCACAGGAGCACCCTGATCTCTGGGCTGAAATAATCAGACATGCTGACACTGAAGGTGTAGAGATCGCTCCTCCAGAATTCATCAAGTACCCTCCTCCACTCTTCAGGAACTCCAAACAACTAGACCGGAAAGTAATATCAGAAGAAGTCGTCAGAGTAGGACGCGCTGCCGGGGCTATTGGTGATCGGAACAGGATGAAGTTGGTCCTGAACCGAGTCTTGGAGATGTATGATATTCCACAAGCTGTATGGAATAAGGATGAAGACTAGATCACGAGCTAGTTGTTCAGGAATTTGTAATAGCTTCAGGATAACTGTAATTCTATATCAATCAATGAAGTTATTTTATTTTTCCCGAGTACAACTTCTTGTTGACTCCTGAATTTACTATTCTGAATCCTTATCAAGAACTGTACTAACCCATTCCTTGTTTTCATCTTATAGACTAAGTACCTAGTTGTCAGGTGGTACTGAGTTGTTCTCACTGACTAAGTCAGTTGATTGTATAGATGAATAGGAATTTGCTTAAGGGTTTTGGCATCATCAGAAAGGGGGAAATTGTTGGGACAATCTGAGTATTTTGATTAGATCCCAAAACCCCTGATGAATCTGCCTAAGTACAGATGTTCAGGATAAAATAATTCAGGATAGTTAGGTTAGGAATTCAGTACAGGAGGAACTCGCTGAAGACTGAAGAATATTGGAGTCGACCCAATTTACTGAAGTCTGAAGTGTAATTCATCCTGAAGGAATCAGTCAGTCTTGCTGAAGATTGCCTGATCTGAAGCTGAAGATCGAAGCTTGATGATCCGTCCTGAAGTCAATCATGAAGTACCAATGACTGATGTTTCTACTGAGTACACTAAGCATAATCAGGACAGATCTTAGTCAGTGAAGAGTAAGTGTAAGCTATCAGGCTGTGCTGAATTCACTTAAGACCTGACTTAGGCCTTGGTTCAGTTTATCTGAACCATATAAGTCCAAAGCAGAAATGTTACACATACTGGGCTGAATAATCTATCAGGCTGTGCTGAAGACACATAAGACCTGACTCGGACAGTAGTTCAGATCACCTGAACCATGTATGTCCAAGGCAAAAAGGTTATTTATGCTATGGGACAAGAGACAAAGAGAATGTCAGTAAGACTCCAATGAAGACAAACATTCAGACTGAGTTATTAACAAGAGACTCAGAGTATTGAATGTACGAGGAAGGACAAATGTCTGAAGGTCAACTAGCCGTTAGAGCGGAGAGCCAATGATCTTTCGACACGTATGTACGGAGTCTGCACAGCATTTAATGCGGCATTTAATGCGTCTCAAAAGTTGCAAGCGATGGGACAACTTGCCAGAATAAGCGTGGCGATTAGGTCAAGCAGTATTTCTAGCCTGCAAACACCCTAAAATAGGAAAGATTTGATTAGATCTCCTCCAACGGATCTATTTTGAATCTTGCCTATAAATATGGAGAACCTTGCACCCATTCAAGGTTAACGGGAAATTTTCAAGAGAAAACTCTCAAGAATCCAAGCTCTCAAAGCATACTATAAGCAACACTCTGCATTTAAATTTCCCTAGTGTTGTAGTAGGATTCACTAAATATTTGCTTAGATCGATAACTCTAATATTTAGCATTGTTTTGTATTGCTAGAGCTATCTTAGTTGGAAACCAGAATACCAAACCACTCAAGGTGTGAGATTGGTTGGTTAGAAGGACTGGGACTGGGACTTGTAAAACGCCCAGGGGTCAGTTCCTAAGAGTGGAAGTTGGCTACTCGTGTCCCTTGGCACTTAAAACCAAGCACCTATCCTCAGGGTTTTGAGGATAGCTTCCTGTTAAATCAGGCCGTGGACGTAGGAGTTGGTTATCTCCAAACCACGTTAAAAAGATCCTTGTGTGCTGATTTACTGTTTTGTTCAGGATCATAACTGTCATCATAATAAACTGAACATTCTGCATTGTTTTATCCTCAGGACTGAATCAATCATCCTGAATCTGAATACGGTGCACTCAGTCCTAACCACCAGTTTACTAAGCAAGTTCAGAGAAAATGTTTTCAGAAACTAAAACGAGTAGAATCTAAGGGCTCACTTTCCACATGTACTCTAGCCCACTGAGATAGTAATACAACTGACTCGCTTCCAAGCAGTCAGTAGGTTTGTTATCTCTACTGAGCTTCCGAGCACATTACTCACACTCAGCTTATCTGACTCGTTACTGAACTGTCCCTGCTGTCCCTGTGGACCTTCAGCATACTGAGTAATTCAGGAAATCCTGACTGAGAGTGTAAGAGCATTTTTCTGAGTGTTTCAAAAAAATCTGGCATCAGTGTATTCCCCCCCCATACACTGATCTTACTCATTTCGGGACCAACATCCTCCTCTGCCAGCAGAGCTCTCTTATCAGTGAACCTGCGATCTCTCTTGATCCTCTTCTCTTCTCTCTCCCTTGGGGTAAGCTGAGGACAATCATAACTGAGATGTCCTGGCTTGTTGCAAGTGAAGCAAACACCATCTCCTCCTCTTCTGGGACTTGGTTCCCTCCTTCTCTCTGGAGACTTGTATCTGGTCTCCTGTTCATCTGATGGTCTTCTGGCATCAGATGACTTCTGTTATCTTCGTGAAGAATCACTCTTATTCTTCTTCCAATGGGATCTATACTTCTGGAACTTGTTTGACATCGGTCAGCAAAGCAAGTTGCTCCTTCAAGCTCATGTCCTCTGGAGTAGAGGACTTCTCTTGACTCTCAGCTGCAGCAGAGAAAGCAACATTCTTTGTAGCTGATGAAGTTGGAGTCTCATCTTCTTGGTCTTCTTCTTGGATATCGAACTCATGTGCCTTCAGATGAGATAGCAGTGTATGATGACTCATCTCAGATAGATTCTTTGTCTCCTTAATTACAGTCACCTTCACTCTCCATCTTGAAGTAAGAGATCTCAAAATTTTGTTATTAATCTCCTTCTCCGAGTAATCCTTTCCTAAGGAGCTTGCCTTATTCAGTATGTTTGTCAGCCTCATATCCAGCTGATCGATGGTTTCATCAGCTTTCATTTTAAATGTGTCAAAGGTATGTAGAACGGCTTGAAGCTTGTTCTATTTGATTTGATCTGTCCCTTCACACATCAAGGAGAGTTTCTCCCACATCTCCTTAGCGATTTTGCACGTCTTGATTTTCTCTATATATTCTTTGGAAAGAGTCTCGATGATTTATGTTCTGGCCACTTGATCTAAGTTGAAGAGTTTCCTTTCAGCATCGTTTAGTTCACTCTTCTTCTTCTCTGTCTTCCTTCTTTCGCTGATCTCAGCTTCTGGAGTCTTGCCATCACTTACTCCTTCCCAGAAAAACTTGATTGGCCCTTCCTCCAGAACATCTAGCATTCGATCATGAATGGCTCCAAGGTGATTCTCCATTCTGAATTTCCAGTAATCATAGTCTTCTATGGAGAATTTTGGCAATTTCCTCGTCTTGGATCCACTCTTCTTGTAGGAAGACATATCTGCAAGTGATTAGATAAAATGCACACAAAATTTTCTAAAAATAGATTTTCAGGGATCTGTCCAGGTGACCACCAAAAGCTTTCTCAGGCTGTGGTCTTTTGGACACACATCTCTGATACCACTTGTTGGTCCCAAAGGCAGGTTTTAGGGAAGAATACCTTTGAACAAGTCTAGAAGGGGGGTTGAATAGACTTGTAAGGATTCAAAAACCTTTTTGAATTATTTTGCTTATTCAGAAAACTAGCAGACTACTGAGGTAGTCTAATTTTGAAAGTTGTGCGCTGTGAATTGTGCGAAAACATTTTTAATGAAAATCAGTTTTAGGTGATGTGCACAAGTTAAGAACAGAAAGAAATAAGACGAGACGCAAGGGATTTATAGTGGTTCGGACCAACTGTCCTACATCCACTCTCCTCAATCCAACTTGGAGTTGATGGGCTCTCCACTAACTCACTTACTTACACACTTACACACTTCGAGAGTACAACTCTCTTACAATTTGTCAATGCTTCAATTGTAATTGACTTCTCACAGCTTCTACAAAGCTTTTACAAAGGATAAGTATGAATGGGGTTTTTGAGTGCAAGTGATAATTCTGACAGAGTTTCGGCTAGCTTAATATGCTTGTAAATCCAATACTTAAATCATCACTGTTACTCTAATTTATTGAGTCAAATAACTAGCCGTTGGGATACACTAGAAATTTGAGATCTATAATTTCGTATTCAATCAATCAATGAGATTGATTGAATTTCCTTCTTGATTCCCGTTAATCTTCGCGATCTTCAATCAATTAAGTTTGTCCCCTTGATTGATTGATCTTCTATTCTGGGAATCCCTTTTATGTCGCAAGTCAACCCTTGAAATGATTCCGAAGAATCTGGGCCGAGCACAAGACCTCAGCTGATCTGTCTCCTCAGCAGGTGTACTGTCTGCTGGTATAGGGACCTCAGCTGATGTGCAAGTCTGGTGATGTGCACCTCAACTGGTCTTCTTGACTTCGTCTGAATATGACTTTTATCCATGGTCCTTATCTTGTCTGCGACGTGCTCTCAGCTGATCAGCTGATCTTCTGATATCAGCTGATCTGTCTCATCTGATATCAGCTGAAGTTAACTCCTCTGATAATCTTCTCTCGATGCTCCAGTGTCAGCTGCTTAAATCTTCTGTCCTCTGAAATCGGCTAAGTCCTCAAGGTCTCAGCTGGTCTTCTTCTCTATGATAGCTTCGGATCTTCTAGGTAGTAAGGTAGATTCCCCCTCACTCGAACCTATCTAATCCTAACTACTCATCAGCTGACTAACATGTTCAGCTGGTCCTATTACAAACTGATTGGTTTATTATATCATTAAAACATCTAACACAGATATCCTAACAAGGACTATGTGGATTCTCAAAATGACTGGTATCTGGATAGTGGTTGTTCAAGACCAATGACAGACAACCAAAGTCTCCTGACTAACTACAAGGAAAGGAAAGGTCTACAGGTCACCTTTGGTGACAACTCAAAAGGAATCACAGAAGGTTATGGTACCCTGATGATAGGGTCAGTCCAGGTAACCAATGTATCATATGTCAGTGGACTGAAACATAACCTGCTTTCTATAAGCCAAATTTGTGATAAAGGATATAATGTTGAGTTTTCAAGTAACCTATGTTGTGTAAGAAATGCATCAAGCACACAGATACTACTAACAGGGTCTAGGAAAGGAAATATTTATCTTGCAGATTAGAGATCATGTCCAAAAGAGATCTGTCTCATTGCCAAAAGCTCAAGTGACCTGACTTGGCTATGGCACAGAAGGGTCATCTAAATTTCAAAACCCTCAACAAAATATCAAGACTGAGCCTAGTGGAAGGAATACCAAATGAGGTGTTCAACAAAGATCACATTTTGCAAAGCCTGCCAAGAAGGGAAGCAAAAAGCCTCATTCAAAAGCAAATCAACTCTCTCCACTGACAGGGTACTTCAACTTTTACACATGGACCTATTTGGACCTGTGACACAAGCCAGCATAAATGGAAGCAAATACACATTGGTGGTGGTTGATGATTTTTCAAGATTTACTTGGGTGATCTTCATGTCCAGCAAGAAGGATACTCAACTCAGGCTACCTGAGCTACTCAGGAAGATTTCGAATGAAAAGGATCTATCTATTACCAAGATAAGATCTGATAAAGGTACTGAGTTCATTAATTCCATTATCACTGACTTTTGCAATGAGTCAGGTATATCCCATGAGATATTAGTTGCAAGAACTCCACAACAAAATGGTGTAGCTAAAAGGAGAAACAGGACGCTGAAGGAGGCTTCCTGATGCACAAATCCCCAAAATGTTCTGGGCTGAAGCCATACATACAACCTGCTACACTCAAAATAGATCCATGCTCACCAAAAATCAAGGCAAAACCCCCTATGCGCTATGGAATGGTAGGAAACCTCAGGTATCCTACTTACATATTTTGGGTTGTAAGTGTTTCATTCACAACAATGGGAAAAGGCAACTGAAAACCTTTGATAGCAAAGCTGATGAAGGAATTTTCCTTGGATATTCCCAAGTTAGTAGAGCATTCAGGGTATACAACCTTAGAACCCTTGTGGTGGAAGAAATACCCCATGTTGTTTTTGCTGAGTCTACTCTTGAGTCCAGAAAAGATCAGGCTACCAAGGAAATCACTAATAACATGACTAACCTGATTCTGGACAAGTCCATTTATAAGAAAGTGGATGCCTACATTCCAACGTGGGACAACTTAGAGTCAGAAGGCTGCACACAGAGGACAAACCAGCCTGAGGAAATCAACACTGATGAAAACGAGCTAAATGACTCAATCCCAGCTCCTCAGGTAACATCTGTCAATGAAGAATCTGGCCAAGCTGAGATAGATACTGAGCATAACATTCAGGGGGAAGCCAGACTAGACTGTGGTGATAACCTTAAAATAACCCTGAATGATGACTGCACTATCCCCTGATTTACTTAGAATTACCCAATCAAGTGACTCAATCCCAGTTGAAGTGATATCCCCTGTGGATAACCCCACTGAGAGAGGACAATCCAAAAGAAGCTGGTTGATTGATCACCCAATCAATCAGATTCTTGGTGATCCTAATCTTGAAGTTAAAACTAGAAGTTCTCAAGGAGAAAATGCTATCTTTTGTTGTTTCCTTTCAGCAAAGGAACCCAAGACCATTGAAGAAGTATTAAAGGATCCAAACTGGATCATTGCCATGGAAGAAGAACTCAACCAGTTTACAAGGAACCAAGTATGGGAGCTTGTCAAAAGACCCAAGCATGCCAACATCATTGGAACCAAATGGGTCTTCAAAAACAAGAAGGATGAGAATGATGTCATTGTCAGAAACAAAGCAAGACTGGTGGCCAAAGGATACTCTCAAGTTGAAGGATTTGATGATGATGAAACCTTTGAACTATTGGTCAGATTAGAAGCTATCAGGCTATTTCTTGCCTATACTGCCCACAAGAAGTTCAAGGTCTATCAAATGGATCTCAAGAGTGCATTCCTCAATGGGGTTCTAAATGAAGAAGTCTATGTGAGCAACCCCCTGGCTTTGAGGAAGGCAACAAAGCATACAAGCTAAGGAAAGCCCTATATGGCCTGAAACAAGCCCCAAGAGCCTGGTATGACACCTTGTCACAGTTCCTCTTGGAGCATAGTTTCACTAAGCGGAGTGTTAACAGAACACTCTTCAGAATCACACATGAAAAGGACAAACTCTTGGTCCAAATCTATGTGGATGATATTATTTTTGGATCACAGAATGAAGATCTATGCACAAGATTCTCACATCTCATGAAAGGAAAATTTGAGATGTCCATGATGGGAGAGATGAATTTCTTCCTTGGACTGCAAGTCAGGCAGTCCCCTG
>JAPKLY010002583.1:0-23701 GCA_026898435.1 Prunella vulgaris | reverse complement strand
TCAGCCAACATGGTCCTGGCAGCTTCCTTCAGGGTACGATTCCTCCTTTCAGCTACCCCATTCTGCTGAGGGGTCCTAGCTGCAGAAGTCTCATGAGCTATACCATGGTTAGTACAATAGTCAATTATAATAGAGTTTATAAACTCGGTTCCTCGATCTGATCGAATCCTGACAATGCTCTGACCCTGTTCAGTACTCAATTGCTTGAGTAACTCAGGAAGCTTGACCTGTGTCTCCTTTTTGTTCAGCAAGAAAATAACCCATGTGTACCTGGAATAGTCATCAACAACAACAAGGGTATATTTCCTACCATTTATGCTGACAGGAGTTACTGGACCAAAGAGATCCATGTGCAGAAGCTGAAGCACTCTGTCAGTAGAGAAGGCTTCCTTCACCTTGAATGAGGCTTTGGTTTGCTTGCCTTCCTGACATGCTCCGCACACGTGGTCTTTGCTAAAAACTTCATTTGGTAGACCATCTACAAGAGAGAGTCTAGAGATTTTGTTAATAATCTTGAAGTTTAAGTGACTCAGACGTTTATGCCAAAGCCAACTGAGCTCAGAGGAGCTCTTAGCGACCAGACAGGTTTCAGGAGGGCTGCTCTTGAAGTCAGCAAAATATACATTGCCCCTCCTGACTCCTGTAATCAGAACCTGCAGTTAGATTTGTCCTTTACGAGACACATGTTAGATGTAAATTCTACACTATATCCTCGGTCACAAAACTGACTAACCGAGAGTAAGTTATGTCTCAGTCCTTCAACATATGATACATTCATAACGCGGACAGAGTTAATAACAAGGGTTCCGAATCCTCTGGTGAAACCCCTAGAGTTATCACCAAAGGTTACCTGCGGGCCTTCTTGAGCTACATAATCCTGAAGGAGATCACGAAATCCGGTCATGTGCCTGGAACATCCTGAGTCCAAGTACCAGTCCTTCATCAGATCCTCCTTCTTCTTCTTGTAGCCCGCAGTGACCTGAAAAGAATCAGGCCTCAGGTACCCATCTCGTATTGGGTCCTACTGAGTCAGCCATACCCTTCGGGATCCAGATTTGTCTGATAATTCTGACAGCATCAGAAGTGTAGACCTGTTTCCCTGAAATGTCAACATACACAGTTCTCTTCTTCCTTTGTGCCTGGGAAGTTGAGGGTGTATGGGTGTCAGCCTGAGATACAGGAGCCCTAGTATGATTTCTGGGGGTGGGCCTCCTGTTTCTCCTTGACCTGGGTGCATTGAGCTGAAGTCTGTCCTGAGAAGGAGCAGCTCTGGCCTGACCTCTTGGCACATGAGGTCTGGCCTGAGTGTTTCTGGAGTCAGGTTTCCATTGCCTTTCAGAAACCACCTGGTTTGTCCTTCTTCTTAGAGAATTGGGACGCTCCTGATGGGTTCTGTGCCCTGTCTGAGGAGTCTGAACCTCAGTAGTCCTAGGTCTTGCCTGAGGTCTCCTTTGTCCTGAGTTCCTTTTGTTCTGAGCATTTCTAGGCTGGGCCTGAGAAGTGCTAGGAACAAAATTCTTCCCAGTTTGAGGATTCCTAGGTTGGACCTTGGAGTTCCTTTGGTCTGTCTTCCTAGACTCAGAATGAGAAACTTTGACCTTTTCCTTAGGTTTTTGTCTTGGTTTCTCAGTCCTTTGCCTGACAGGTTCAGCAGGCATGTTCTCCTTCCCTTTGCCTTTATTCTGATGAGCAACACTGGAGCTCTTGTCATCAGTTAGGGCAGGGACAAACTTTTTCTGAGAGTTGCTCCCTGAAGCACCTCTCATTTTCTTGCCCTTTGGGTCTTTTGAGGCATCATAGCCTAACCCAGCTTTAGCACCATCAGTCAGCTGAGAGAAATTTGTCAACTCATCAACCACTTGGGTAGATGTGTATAACTTCTTCAGCTTGACTTCAAGATGCCCATTGGTTTCTTTCAGGGCCTCAATTTCAGTGGTGTATTGAAGCACTAATTCTGAATGAGCCTTTTCTTTTGAGATTAGCTCAAGATTCCAAGCAGTTTGCTCAGCACAAAGGCGAGCTTGCCACTCAGTTTCGAGCATCATTCTTAAAGCAGTTCGCTCAATTATCAGTTGTTCCTGAGCGAGGAACAAATCAGTATCACGAGTCTCAATCAGCGAGCTGATGACACCCTTCAGTCTTTCTACCTCCAGTGGAGCTTCATCATGCTTATTCTTAGCATTAAGTAGCTCTTCCTGAAGATGTACTAATCTGAGGGCTTCCTCAGTGTCTCTTACTCTGAGAGACTCAGTTAACCGATCGTTCTTCTCACTCAATTGTGCGTTCACATTCACTGTGTGAGTATGAGTCTCCTGCAGCCTTGAGAAGTCAACCATCAATTGCTCTAGGGCGAGCTGAAGGTCGAGTTCTCCTGCTGAATCTGAGCTAAACTCAGGTGCGTGATCAGGAGAAGAGGCAGAAGAACATACCTCATCATCTGCCATCAGGCAGAGGTCATCATACTCCTCATCTGAAAAGAGTTCAGGAGACCGGCGTCAAGGGCCATCTGATTCTGAGGAATCCTCAGCTAGCAACGCTCTCCGGTCTGAAGCCCTGAGCTCTCTTTTAGCTCTCCGATCTTCTCGCTCACGAGCACTGAGCTCCGGACAATCATACTGATAATGTTCGGACTTTTTGCAGTGGTAGCACTGATCTGCATCAGATGAAAGTTTCTTGTCAGTGTACCTTTTATCAGAGGATTCCCTCCTGCTCCCTGATGATCTTTCAGGTTTGGAGCTGGATCTTCTGGGCTCATCCTCTCTCCTCTTTTCATCTCTGCGTCGCTCAGGCTCATTGCGATCCCTCCTGGAATCTGAGCCTCTTCTTTCTTCTCTCCGGGGGCTAGATCTCCGGGGGCTGGAGTACCTGCGATCACGGGTGTCAGTATAAAATTTCTTATACCTGTCAAAACGAGAGTTCAGTTTCTCGAATCGCCGTGCCATCAGGCTGTACTCCAAGGCTAGCTCATCTTTGTTCATGTCTTTTAGAGACTTGGAGCCAGATCCAGCCTCAGGCTCAGGAGTAGCTTTAAGAGCCACGCTCTTTTCCTTTTCAGATGTCTTCTCCTCACTAACTTCCTTACTGACAACACCCATCTTCTTCCTCTTATCGAGGTCAAATTCTAGAGCCTTTAACTCAGAGAATAGGTGTGAGTGAGTGATGTTTGTAAGGTCCTGAGTGTTTTTCAACAAAATTACTCCTGTGTCCCATCTTTCAGGGAGACAGTTCAGGATTTTAGAAGACACCTCCCTCTTGGGAAACTCCTTCCCTTGGGTTGCTAGCTCGTTTATCATCTTAATGAACCGAGCTTCCATCCGATCGATGGACTCTCCCTCTAGCATCTTGAAGGCCTCAAACTTCCTGATTGCAAGATCTCTCTTATTTTCTTTAATCTTTTCAGAACCTTCGCTCATCTCCCTCAGAGTATCCCAGATCTCTTTAGCTGTCTTCAGATGCATCAGCCTGACCGAGTTCTCGTAAGAAACGGTGTGGAGTATAATGTTCTTGGCAACATTATCCAGTCCTATTTGCTTAATCTGATCAGAATTAAGTGCGGACCTCTCCACTTCTTCATCTCCGGCGGCTGGAACAGGGACATTGCCAGCAATAGGCCAAGTCGTCTGAAGATTTCTCATAAATCTGATTGGGCCATGTTCAATCACCTGTGGCATCTGATCATGGATAGAGTAGAGATGTGCGAGTACCCTGAATTTCCAATAATCATAATTGTCAATAGAGAATTCAGGAAGATTTCCCTCGAGGCGTTTAGAACCCGATGCCATGATATGCGATTTTTCAGAAACAAGATCAGTTCAGTAGACCACCAAAAGTTTCTCCTCAGAAACTGTTGATAAACAAAGTCAGTGAACTTTTGAACCACTGCTCTGATACCACTTGTTGGTCCCGAAACGAGTTAAATCAGTGTATGGGGGGGGAATACACTGATGTCAGATTTTTCTGAAAGACTCAGAAAAATGCTCTAACGTACTCAGTCAGAATTCTCTGAAGTACTCAGTATGCTGAATGTCCGCAGGGGCAGCAGGGACGGTTCAGTAACGAGTCAGATAAGCTGAGTAAGAGTAAAGTGCTCGGAGGCTCAGTAGAGATAACAAACCTACTGACTGCTCGGAAGCAAGTCAGTTGGACTACTATCTCAGTGAGTCAGAGTACGTGCGGAAAGTGAGCCCTTAGATTCTACTCGTTTTAGTTTCTGAAAATGCTTTCTCTGAGTTGCTTAGTAAATTGGTGGTTAAGGCTGAGTGCACAGTATTCAGATTCAGGATGATTGATTCAGTCCTGAAGTTAAAACCAATGCAGTATGTTCAGTTTAATATGATGACATTTATGATCCTGAACAAAACAGTAAATCAGCACACAGGGAACTTTTTAACGTGGTTCGGAGATAACCAACTCCTACGTCCACGACCTGATTTAACAGGAAGCTATCCTCAAAACCCTGAGGATAGGTACTTGGGTTTTACGTGCCGAGGGACACGAGTAGCCAACTTCCTCTCTTAGGAACTGACCCCTGGGCGTTTTACAAGTCCCAGTCCTTCTAACCAACCTATCTCACACTTTGAGAGGTTTGGTATTCTGGTTTCCAACTAAGATAGCTCTAGCAATACAAATCAGTGCTAAATATTAGAGCTATCGATCTAAGCAAATACAGAGTGAATCCTACTACAACACTAGGGAAATTTAATTGCAGAGTGTTGTTTATGATATGCTTTGTGTTCTTGGATTCTTGAGAGTTCTCTTGGAAATTTCCCGTTAACCTTGAATGGGTGCAAGGTTCTCCATATTTATAGGCAAGATTCAAAATAGATCCATTGGAGGAGATCAAATCAAATCTTTCCTATTTTAGGTAGATTGCAGGCTAGAAATACTGTTCGACCTACCCGCCATGCTTATTCTAGCAAGTTGTCACATCACCTGCAACCTTTTGAGACGCATTAAATGCCGCATTAAATGCTGCACAGACTCAGTGCTTATGTGTCGAAAGATCATTGGCTCTCCGCTATAACGGCTAGTTGACCTTCAGACATTTATCCTTCCTCGTACATTCAATGCTCTGAGTCTCTTGTAATAACTCAGTCTGAACGTGTGCCTTAATGGAGTCTTACTGACATTCTTTTTGTCTCTTGTCCCATAGCATAAATAACCTTTCTGCTTTGGACTGACATGATTCAGGTATTCTGAACCACAGCCTAAGTCAGGTCCTATGTGCATTCAGCACAGCCTGATAGGTCATTCAGCTCAGTATGTGTTACCTTTTTGCTTCGGACTTACAGGATTCAGGTAAACTGAACCAAGGCTTAAGTCAGGTCCTATGTGCATTCAGCACAGCCTGATAGGTAATACTTACTCTTCACTGACTGAGTTCTGTCCTGAACATGCTTAGTGTATTCAGTAGAAACATCAGACAATGGTACTTCAGGATTGACTTCAGGATGAATCAGCAGGCTTCGATCTTCAGCTTCAGAACAGACAATCTTCAGCGAGACTGACTGACTTCTTCAGAATGGTTTACGCTTCAGACTTCAGTAAATTGGGTCGACTCCAATATTCTTCAGTCTTCAGCACGGTCCTTCTGTACTGAATCTCTAACCTAACTATCCTGAACTATTTTATCCTGAACACTATACTTAGGCAAATTCATCAGGGGTTTTGGGATCTAATCAAAATACTCAGTTTGTCCCAACAATTTCCCCCTTTTTGATGATGCCAAAACCCTTAAGCAAATTCCTATTCATCTATACAATCAACTGACCTAGTCAGTGAGAATAACTCAGTACCACCTGACAAACTAGATACATAGTCTATAAGATGAAAACAAGGAATGGGTTAGTACAGTTCTTGATAAGAATTCAGAAAAGTAAATTCAGGAGTCAACAAGAAGTTGTACTCAGGAAACATAAATAACTTCATTGATAGATAAGAAAAATACAAGTATCCTGAAGCTATTACAAAGTTCCTGAACAACTAACTCCTGAACTAATCTTCATCCTTATTCCAAGCAGTCAGTGGAATCTCGTACATCTCCAGTACTCGATTCAAGACCTGCTTCATCCTGTTCCGATCAGCAATGGCCCCGGTAGCTCATCATACTCTGACGACTTCTTCAGAAATTGCTTTCCGGTCCAGTTGCTTAGAATTCCTAAAGAGTGGAGGAGGATACTTAATGAATTCCGGAGGAGCGATCTCAACACCTTCAGTGTCAGCATGTCTGATGATTTCAGCCCATAGATCAGGATGCTCCTGTGCCATCCAGTGATGGAGTATGGCGTCTTTATCTTCAGTCTGATCGTCCCATAACCCCACCACATAGAATAGGTATGCCCACCTATTCCGGATCGGAATCCAAACCTCCAGCATCTCAATCGGAATGAAGTCTTCTACAACCTTCGATGGAGGATGACTTTGATCTGGACTGACCACAATCTTCCTCTGAGTCTTTGTCCGAGATCCAGATGATACAGATTTCTTTTTCTGGACCTGGGAAGTCAGATACTCATTAGATTCCTTTAGGCGCTGGATCTGACTGAGCATCGAAATTTCTTTCATTTTTGCTATCTTTTCAGCATCAGTCATCACCAATTTCTTCTGAGTAGTCAGCCCAGATGGCATTATTTGTTCCTCCATCTCCTTATACAATGGCTCGAGAGCCGAATCTTCAGAGGGTCTCAACTTCTTCGGATCTGAGCCTTCAGCAGTTTCGATGGCGGCTACGGATCTAGTCCTCTTTCTATCCGCAGCCTTCAGTTCCAGGGGAAAGTTCTTCTTCTTAGCTTTGCCAGTAGTGGCAATTTGCTTCTTCCCTTCTACCCCCTTTTTGGCATCATCGTCATTAATACGTCTGACAACTTCATCCACTGACTCCGCCAAAAGATTGAACTGACTATCCATCTCAGTCTGCTTTACCTGCAATTGCCCAATCTACCCCACCATCCCTCTCAGGCCGATACTGAGCTGATCAATGGCTGAATTGTGTGTAGCCTTCAGTCGACCTTCGAAGTTCTGCATCCTTGAGTCTAGGGCAGATGCAATTTTCTCCTTCTCCAGTGCATACAACTCCCTCAGCAGGTCCTCCTTCAGTTCAGTTCTTAACTTGACCAATTTCTCATCAACCAGTTGATCAACCTTTTCAGACAGTTGTTGATCCAGAAAGTTGGCAAGTTTAGTCTCCTGCTGAGTCTGCACATCTGAAACCATCTGATTGCAGTTCTGAATGACATCCTTGGCTTGCTCTGAAATGGCAGTTAGTTCTACATTGATTTCAGTCCGAGCTTCGCCAAAGAAATCAATTGCTGCATGCACATCAGTGGCCATATCATTCAGGTCTTTATCTATCCTTTTCATCTTTTTATACAGAGTTCTGGAATCTTTATCAACCCGAATTGCCTTTCGCTCAACGAGAATTACCCTTCTGTGCATATTCGAAAGAGCTCGTGAGGAATTTTCAGTGAACATAGCCGCTGGGGTGATCCAGTTTCCTCAAACTCGGATAAGACCTGTTCGACCCTCTCCTGAAGCCTCCGCTGCCCCGGGTCCAAGGGGTGCATCATCGGCCGGTGCACTGACTCCCTCAGTGCCACCTTGCTGATCATCATCAGCAATCACAATCACCTCTGTTTCTGCTTCCTTCTCCTTTCCCTTCACTTCAGCCAACTGAGTCTCGGGCTCAGGATATATTTTGCGAACTGTTCTCATAAAGTCCACCATTTTGATCAGATGATGTAAAGAGTTAACACCAAAATGATCAAAGAGGGCGGCTTCTAAATCTGCAATGCAGTCCCATCCTCTGGACTCTCCTAGCTGGCTGAGCTCTGACCAAGTAGCATTTCTGATCATGGCAAATGTGCGGAGTTGCACAACTGCCTCCTTCTGAGCTTCAGTAAGATCAGGGAATCTCCTTTCCACCATCTCAGCAGCCTCTCCCCTTGCAACTATTTCGAAATCTGATAGACTGTTTACATCGGGCGCAGGGAAAGGCCATGGTGCTTCAGTCTGAACTGGTTCATCAGCCTCTTGCTCAACTCCTCCTTCCTGAGCAGGCTCTTCCTGACCCAAAGTCTGATAGGATTCAACAATAGTAAGTATCAGCTCGTTGGGTTCAGGGGATGCAATCGGGGCAAGTTCTGGAACAGCCTGCGCCTGAGCTGGTTCCTTCTCAACAGATTCAGCAGACTCCTGCGCCTGAGCTGGTTCCTTCTCAACAGCTTCAGCAGAATCCTGCGCCTGAGCTGATTCCTTCTCAACAGATTCAGCAGATTGCATCTCCAGAACCTTCTTCTTTCGCCCTGCTGACCCAGAGTAGAGAAATTTCAGCTTTTGTTGCTTGGGTCTGAGGGTCTCGGATTTATCCTCCGCTGGCTTTGCTGTATCAGACTCTGAAGATTTGCCTGCCTGAGCCTGGACTTTCCCAGTCTTGCTCGCCCAGGCCTTCTTCTTCTAAGTCCGAGGCCTTCTCCTTATGCCAGCATCATCGGAATATGCTCTGAAGAGATGGATTTTCGCTGGGATCTCGAGTGATTGAGCCTGATCCACATCACCGAGATCCAGAGTTTCCAAGAGCATGGATATCTTGGTGCCAAAATGCATCTTGGCCTCAAAAGTTGCCTGCCCCTCTGACGAGTACTTAATCTTGCTGGTCTCAGCCACCAGCATTTGGAGGAAGTAACCCTCCCAGTCAAAATTATGCAGAGGGGCGTCAGAAATAGCCATCATTGTGAACAGCTTCGGGCTGGAGATCTGCTCCAATCCTCCAGCAATGCCCATCACTCCCTGACTCGTCAGGTCGAAGAAGTGACGGCTTTCAGTCCTCAAGACTGATTTATTCAGGCCGGACTTCAGCACGACATCTCCATCACATAGGGACTGGAGAAAATCCTTCTCATTCCCAAACCCATACTCCACTGGGCTTCGTCCTTTGTTGGGAAGATTAAAAACCTCCTTAATCTTCTCCCTAACGTTGAAGGTGACCCACCTCCTGACCATCTCCTCCTCACCATCCTTTCCCTTCTCACAGGCGGTCAAGTGAATACACGTTTCCCACTCCTGGGAGACCTTGTTCTTCGCCATCTTCAGGTAGAAGGCAGCAATGAGTCTGGGGTGGAGCCTCTGTGGCTTTGCAGTGACGAACTGCAGAAGACCTGCATTATCAAATAGGTCTCGTACAGGCATAATATCGGGGTGGTTAGAAGAAAAATCCCCATAAGGCTCGTAGTGTATTTCATTTCTTAGATGGAAAAGGTTTCCAAAAAAGGTATCTGCAGAGGGTGTAGCCATGGAAGATTTTGAGAGATTTGAAGGTAATCGGTTTTTAGAGAAGATAAGTTAAGAAAATATTGGGTGCATAAAAGTTTTAACACACGATCTTCTCTTATTTATAGAAAGGAAAAATTCAGTTTTAATCGGACGGTTTAGAAAATTGTGACCTATGGGATTCAATGGACACGATTTGAGCAGTAAAAAGCATTTACCTTTTCGGTTCTTCAAAGATAATTGGTCAAAATTTCATTGATAACTGTTCCCGCCCCCAGTGCATTAAATGCACATTAGAGCATGTTCGTATTTATTTCAAACAATTTGAATTAAATAATAACCGAATATTAAAACGAACGGCTGGGATCATTTGGCAAATTAAATTGATTTGACAAAGCAGCACAGTGAAAAGGATAATGCACGCAACATTAGATGACTAGACAAAAAATCAGGAAACATACCAGTCAGTCAGATATGTATTCTGACTGATACCACTTAATGCCCTATCAGGGTGACAAGCCCTGAACTCTGTGTCCTGAACCTTAGTCAGTCTATACTGATCATCCATTTTGTACTGAATGTTCCTCTTACAACCATTCACATTCTTTCTGAGTTCCCTTCATCCCTGAATGTTCCTCTTACAACCATTCACATTCTTTCTGAGTTCCCTTCATCCTGAGTCCATATGAGTTATTCCCCCTGACCTTGTGCATTCTTATCAGAGATTCAAACTGAATCACCTAAGCCTGGGTCAAGGAGTCCTAACTCTACTGATAACTCAACAAACCTGGTTTCAGGCAGAGCCTTAGTCAGGATGTCAGCTCTCTGTTTTTCAGTAGGGACTCTCTCCATCCTGATGTCCTTCTTCTCAACATGATCTCTGATAAAGTGATGCCTGATGTCTACATGTTTACACCTAGTATGTAAGACTGGGTTTTGGGATATTGCAATGGCACTATTATTGTCACAATAAATTGGGACTTCAGTGGCCTCAACTTGGTAGTCTCTCAGTTGTTGTTTCAGCCAAAGAATCTGAGAGCAACAACTGCCTGCCGCCATATACTCAGCCTCAGTAGTAGACGTTGCAACACTTGTTTGCTTCTTAGAAAACCAAGAGATCAGTTTACTCCCTAGAAACTGACATGTGCCTGTAGTTGATTTCCTATGAAGTCTACAGCCTCCATAATCAGCATCTGAATAGCCAGTCAGTTCTAGGTTGTCATCAGAGGGATACCAAAGTACTAAGTTGACTGTACCTCTTAGGTATTTCAGAATCTTTTTGGCACTCTCTAGATGACTCTTCTTTGGATCAGACTGATACCTTGCACAGACTCCAACTGCATAAGTGATGTCAGGACGACTAGCAGTCAGATATAATAAAGATCCAATCAGTGCCCTATATTCAGTCTGATTTACTGAGGCTCCTTCTTTGTCAGGCTCCAGCTTCTCATTTGTGTTGATGGGAATGCGTGAGACTCTGCTGGACTGAACTCCAAATTTTTGAATCAAGTCTCTCGCATACTTGGACTGATTGATGAAAATTCCGGAGTCAGTCTGCCTGACTTGGAGACCCAGAAAGAAATTCATTTCTCCCATCATTGACATCTCAAATTTCCCAGTCATCAGCTTGGAAAATTTCTCAGAAAGCTTCAGATTAGGAGATCCAAATATTATGTCATCCACATAAATCTGAACCAAGAGAATGTCTTCCCCTTCGGTGATCCGGAAGAGGGTCCTGTCCGCTGTTCCTTTCACGAACCCGTGGTCTATCAGGAATTGGGATAATGTATCATACCAAGCTCTCGGAGCTTGCTTCAGGCCATAAAGGGCTTTCTTCAGGTGGTATACTTTATTACCGACTTCGAATCCAGGAGGTTGCTCAACATACACCTCCTCATTCAGTACACCATTCAGAAAAGCACTCTTTACGTCCATCTGATACACTTTGAATTTCTTAAATGTTGCATAAGCCAGAAACAACCTGATTGCTTCTAATCTTGCGACTGGAGCAAAGGTTTCATCATAGTCGATACCTTCGGCTTGACAGTAACCTTTTGCTACAAGCCTGGCCTTATTTCTGACAACAACATTCTTCTCATCCCTCTTGTTCTTAAAAACCCATTTGGTGCCAATAACATGTTGACGCCTAGGTCTATCAACTAACTCCCAAACCTGATTCCGCTCAAACTGATTGAGCTCATCCTGCATGGCTAGGATCCAGTTGGGATCAGCTAGAGCTTCTTCTATGATTGTAGGTTCCTGATCACTCAGAAAGCAACAAAACATAGCGCTTTCACCAAAGGACAACCTCGTCCTGACCCCCTCATTGATATCTCCAATGATATCAGCCAATGAGTGATCATCTAGCCATCGCCTCCTGCTGACTGGAGCACTGGGAGCTACTGATGTTCCATTGCCTGATCCTGAAACATTAGTCTCAATAATAATAGGCAAAGAAGCGGAACGAGCAAGAACAGGGGATACTGAGTCATTTCCTGAGGGTTGACCAATATCAGAGAAATTGTTTCCCCCTACAGTGTTGGACTCAGTAACTGTCTCAGGTGCAGAAGCATCATCACCGACAGTACGTACCTCAGGTTGAGTCTGTCCCTCCGTCTGAGACTCAACATTTTCCGAGGCAGGGGCTTGCTGAGGGTTGGCCTGAAGTCCATCCTGATCTTCATCATCATCATCCCATCCCTTGGGAGCACTGACAAGTTTGATCTTGAATTCAGGATTCTTCAGACTCAGCCTTGTTACCCTTTTGGTAATTCCCTCAGTATCAGGACTTCGAACCTGTTTCCTATGCACTGATGCAGTTTCATCAAACACAACATGAGGTGTTTCCTCCACACAAAGGGTCCGACAGTTATACACCCTGAAAGCTTTACTGACTGAGGAGTATCCTAAGAAAACTCCCTCATCAGATTTGCTATCAAAGGCTTTCAGCTGGTCTTTCCCATTGTTCAGGATGAAACACTTACACCCAAAAATATGGAAATAAGAAATGCGAGGTTTCCTCTTGTTCCAAGTCTCATAGGGTGTCTGAGCATGTTGTTTGTTCAGCATAGATCGGTTCTGAGTGTAGCAAGCAGTGTTGATTGCTTCAGCCCAGTACTTCTTGGGCAGTCCTGATTCAGCCAACATGGTCCTGGCAGCTTCCTTCAGGGTACGATTCCTCCTTTCAGCTACCCCATTCTGCTGAGGGGTCCTAGCTGCAGAAGTCTCATGAGCTATACCATGGTTAGTACAATAGTCAATTATAATAGAGTTTATAAACTCGGTTCCTCGATCTGATCGAATCCTGACAATGCTCTGACCCTGTTCAGTACTCAATTGCTTGAGTAACTCAGGAAGCTTGACCTGTGTCTCCTTTTTGTTCAGCAAGAAAATAACCCATGTGTACCTGGAATAGTCATCAACAACAACAAGGGTATATTTCCTACCATTTATGCTGACAGGAGTTACTGGACCAAAGAGATCCATGTGCAGAAGCTGAAGCACTCTGTCAGTAGAGAAGGCTTCCTTCACCTTGAATGAGGCTTTGGTTTGCTTGCCTTCCTGACATGCTCCGCACACGTGGTCTTTGCTAAAAACTTCATTTGGTAGACCATCTACAAGAGAGAGTCTAGAGATTTTGTTAATAATCTTGAAGTTTAAGTGACTCAGACGTTTATGCCAAAGCCAACTGAGCTCAGAGGAGCTCTTAGCGACCAGACAGGTTTCAGGAGGGCTGCTCTTGAAGTCAGCAAAATATACATTGCCCCTCCTGACTCCTGTAATCAGAACCTGCAGTTAGATTTGTCCTTTACGAGACACATGTTAGATGTAAATTCTACACTATATCCTCGGTCACAAAACTGACTAACCGAGAGTAAGTTATGTCTCAGTCCTTCAACATATGATACATTCATAACGCGGACAGAGTTAATAACAAGGGTTCCGAATCCTCTGGTGAAACCCCTAGAGTTATCACCAAAGGTTACCTGCGGGCCTTCTTGAGCTACATAATCCTGAAGGAGATCACGAAATCCGGTCATGTGCCTGGAACATCCTGAGTCCAAGTACCAGTCCTTCATCAGATCCTCCTTCTTCTTCTTGTAGCCCGCAGTGACCTGAAAAGAATCAGGCCTCAGGTACCCATCTCGTATTGGGTCCTACTGAGTCAGCCATACCCTTCGGGATCCAGATTTGTCTGATAATTCTGACAGCATCAGAAGTGTAGACCTGTTTCCCTGAAATGTCAACATACACAGTTCTCTTCTTCCTTTGTGCCTGGGAAGTTGAGGGTGTATGGGTGTCAGCCTGAGATACAGGAGCCCTAGTATGATTTCTGGGGGTGGGCCTCCTGTTTCTCCTTGACCTGGGTGCATTGAGCTGAAGTCTGTCCTGAGAAGGAGCAGCTCTGGCCTGACCTCTTGGCACATGAGGTCTGGCCTGAGTGTTTCTGGAGTCAGGTTTCCATTGCCTTTCAGAAACCACCTGGTTTGTCCTTCTTCTTAGAGAATTGGGACGCTCCTGATGGGTTCTGTGCCCTGTCTGAGGAGTCTGAACCTCAGTAGTCCTAGGTCTTGCCTGAGGTCTCCTTTGTCCTGAGTTCCTTTTGTTCTGAGCATTTCTAGGCTGGGCCTGAGAAGTGCTAGGAACAAAATTCTTCCCAGTTTGAGGATTCCTAGGTTGGACCTTGGAGTTCCTTTGGTCTGTCTTCCTAGACTCAGAATGAGAAACTTTGACCTTTTCCTTAGGTTTTTGTCTTGGTTTCTCAGTCCTTTGCCTGACAGGTTCAGCAGGCATGTTCTCCTTCCCTTTGCCTTTATTCTGATGAGCAACACTGGAGCTCTTGTCATCAGTTAGGGCAGGGACAAACTTTTTCTGAGAGTTGCTCCCTGAAGCACCTCTCATTTTCTTGCCCTTTGGGTCTTTTGAGGCATCATAGCCTAACCCAGCTTTAGCACCATCAGTCAGCTGAGAGAAATTTGTCAACTCATCAACCACTTGGGTAGATGTGTATAACTTCTTCAGCTTGACTTCAAGATGCCCATTGGTTTCTTTCAGGGCCTCAATTTCAGTGGTGTATTGAAGCACTAATTCTGAATGAGCCTTTTCTTTTGAGATTAGCTCAAGATTCCAAGCAGTTTGCTCAGCACAAAGGCGAGCTTGCCACTCAGTTTCGAGCATCATTCTTAAAGCAGTTCGCTCAATTATCAGTTGTTCCTGAGCGAGGAACAAATCAGTATCACGAGTCTCAATCAGCGAGCTGATGACACCCTTCAGTCTTTCTACCTCCAGTGGAGCTTCATCATGCTTATTCTTAGCATTAAGTAGCTCTTCCTGAAGATGTACTAATCTGAGGGCTTCCTCAGTGTCTCTTACTCTGAGAGACTCAGTTAACCGATCGTTCTTCTCACTCAATTGTGCGTTCACATTCACTGTGTGAGTATGAGTCTCCTGCAGCCTTGAGAAGTCAACCATCAATTGCTCTAGGGCGAGCTGAAGGTCGAGTTCTCCTGCTGAATCTGAGCTAAACTCAGGTGCGTGATCAGGAGAAGAGGCAGAAGAACATACCTCATCATCTGCCATCAGGCAGAGGTCATCATACTCCTCATCTGAAAAGAGTTCAGGAGACCGGCGTCAAGGGCCATCTGATTCTGAGGAATCCTCAGCTAGCAACGCTCTCCGGTCTGAAGCCCTGAGCTCTCTTTTAGCTCTCCGATCTTCTCGCTCACGAGCACTGAGCTCCGGACAATCATACTGATAATGTTCGGACTTTTTGCAGTGGTAGCACTGATCTGCATCAGATGAAAGTTTCTTGTCAGTGTACCTTTTATCAGAGGATTCCCTCCTGCTCCCTGATGATCTTTCAGGTTTGGAGCTGGATCTTCTGGGCTCATCCTCTCTCCTCTTTTCATCTCTGCGTCGCTCAGGCTCATTGCGATCCCTCCTGGAATCTGAGCCTCTTCTTTCTTCTCTCCGGGGGCTAGATCTCCGGGGGCTGGAGTACCTGCGATCACGGGTGTCAGTATAAAATTTCTTATACCTGTCAAAACGAGAGTTCAGTTTCTCGAATCGCCGTGCCATCAGGCTGTACTCCAAGGCTAGCTCATCTTTGTTCATGTCTTTTAGAGACTTGGAGCCAGATCCAGCCTCAGGCTCAGGAGTAGCTTTAAGAGCCACGCTCTTTTCCTTTTCAGATGTCTTCTCCTCACTAACTTCCTTACTGACAACACCCATCTTCTTCCTCTTATCGAGGTCAAATTCTAGAGCCTTTAACTCAGAGAATAGGTGTGAGTGAGTGATGTTTGTAAGGTCCTGAGTGTTTTTCAACAAAATTACTCCTGTGTCCCATCTTTCAGGGAGACAGTTCAGGATTTTAGAAGACACCTCCCTCTTGGGAAACTCCTTCCCTTGGGTTGCTAGCTCGTTTATCATCTTAATGAACCGAGCTTCCATCCGATCGATGGACTCTCCCTCTAGCATCTTGAAGGCCTCAAACTTCCTGATTGCAAGATCTCTCTTATTTTCTTTAATCTTTTCAGAACCTTCGCTCATCTCCCTCAGAGTATCCCAGATCTCTTTAGCTGTCTTCAGATGCATCAGCCTGACCGAGTTCTCGTAAGAAACGGTGTGGAGTATAATGTTCTTGGCAACATTATCCAGTCCTATTTGCTTAATCTGATCAGAATTAAGTGCGGACCTCTCCACTTCTTCATCTCCGGCGGCTGGAACAGGGACATTGCCAGCAATAGGCCAAGTCGTCTGAAGATTTCTCATAAATCTGATTGGGCCATGTTCAATCACCTGTGGCATCTGATCATGGATAGAGTAGAGATGTGCGAGTACCCTGAATTTCCAATAATCATAATTGTCAATAGAGAATTCAGGAAGATTTCCCTCGAGGCGTTTAGAACCCGATGCCATGATATGCGATTTTTCAGAAACAAGATCAGTTCAGTAGACCACCAAAAGTTTCTCCTCAGAAACTGTTGATAAACAAAGTCAGTGAACTTTTGAACCACTGCTCTGATACCACTTGTTGGTCCCGAAACGAGTTAAATCAGTGTATGGGGGGGGAATACACTGATGTCAGATTTTTCTGAAAGACTCAGAAAAATGCTCTAACGTACTCAGTCAGAATTCTCTGAAGTACTCAGTATGCTGAATGTCCGCAGGGGCAGCAGGGACGGTTCAGTAACGAGTCAGATAAGCTGAGTAAGAGTAAAGTGCTCGGAGGCTCAGTAGAGATAACAAACCTACTGACTGCTCGGAAGCAAGTCAGTTGGACTACTATCTCAGTGAGTCAGAGTACGTGCGGAAAGTGAGCCCTTAGATTCTACTCGTTTTAGTTTCTGAAAATGCTTTCTCTGAGTTGCTTAGTAAATTGGTGGTTAAGGCTGAGTGCACAGTATTCAGATTCAGGATGATTGATTCAGTCCTGAAGTTAAAACCAATGCAGTATGTTCAGTTTAATATGATGACATTTATGATCCTGAACAAAACAGTAAATCAGCACACAGGGAACTTTTTAACGTGGTTCGGAGATAACCAACTCCTACGTCCACGACCTGATTTAACAGGAAGCTATCCTCAAAACCCTGAGGATAGGTACTTGGGTTTTACGTGCCGAGGGACACGAGTAGCCAACTTCCTCTCTTAGGAACTGACCCCTGGGCGTTTTACAAGTCCCAGTCCTTCTAACCAACCTATCTCACACTTTGAGAGGTTTGGTATTCTGGTTTCCAACTAAGATAGCTCTAGCAATACAAATCAGTGCTAAATATTAGAGCTATCGATCTAAGCAAATACAGAGTGAATCCTACTACAACACTAGGGAAATTTAATTGCAGAGTGTTGTTTATGATATGCTTTGTGTTCTTGGATTCTTGAGAGTTCTCTTGGAAATTTCCCGTTAACCTTGAATGGGTGCAAGGTTCTCCATATTTATAGGCAAGATTCAAAATAGATCCATTGGAGGAGATCAAATCAAATCTTTCCTATTTTAGGTAGATTGCAGGCTAGAAATACTGTTCGACCTACCCGCCATGCTTATTCTAGCAAGTTGTCACATCACCTGCAACCTTTTGAGACGCATTAAATGCCGCATTAAATGCTGCACAGACTCAGTGCTTATGTGTCGAAAGATCATTGGCTCTCCGCTATAACGGCTAGTTGACCTTCAGACATTTATCCTTCCTCGTACATTCAATGCTCTGAGTCTCTTGTAATAACTCAGTCTGAACGTGTGCCTTAATGGAGTCTTACTGACATTCTTTTTGTCTCTTGTCCCATAGCATAAATAACCTTTCTGCTTTGGACTGACATGATTCAGGTATTCTGAACCACAGCCTAAGTCAGGTCCTATGTGCATTCAGCACAGCCTGATAGGTCATTCAGCTCAGTATGTGTTACCTTTTTGCTTCGGACTTACAGGATTCAGGTAAACTGAACCAAGGCTTAAGTCAGGTCCTATGTGCATTCAGCACAGCCTGATAGGTAATACTTACTCTTCACTGACTGAGTTCTGTCCTGAACATGCTTAGTGTATTCAGTAGAAACATCAGACAATGGTACTTCAGGATTGACTTCAGGATGAATCAGCAGGCTTCGATCTTCAGCTTCAGAACAGACAATCTTCAGCGAGACTGACTGACTTCTTCAGAATGGTTTACGCTTCAGACTTCAGTAAATTGGGTCGACTCCAATATTCTTCAGTCTTCAGCACGGTCCTTCTGTACTGAATCTCTAACCTAACTATCCTGAACTATTTTATCCTGAACACTATACTTAGGCAAATTCATCAGGGGTTTTGGGATCTAATCAAAATACTCAGTTTGTCCCAACAATTTCCCCCTTTTTGATGATGCCAAAACCCTTAAGCAAATTCCTATTCATCTATACAATCAACTGACCTAGTCAGTGAGAATAACTCAGTACCACCTGACAAACTAGATACATAGTCTATAAGATGAAAACAAGGAATGGGTTAGTACAGTTCTTGATAAGAATTCAGAAAAGTAAATTCAGGAGTCAACAAGAAGTTGTACTCAGGAAACATAAATAACTTCATTGATAGATAAGAAAAATACAAGTATCCTGAAGCTATTACAAAGTTCCTGAACAACTAACTCCTGAACTAATCTTCATCCTTATTCCAAGCAGTCAGTGGAATCTCGTACATCTCCAGTACTCGATTCAAGACCTGCTTCATCCTGTTCCGATCAGCAATGGCCCCGGTAGCTCATCATACTCTGACGACTTCTTCAGAAATTGCTTTCCGGTCCAGTTGCTTAGAATTCCTAAAGAGTGGAGGAGGATACTTAATGAATTCCGGAGGAGCGATCTCAACACCTTCAGTGTCAGCATGTCTGATGATTTCAGCCCATAGATCAGGATGCTCCTGTGCCATCCAGTGATGGAGTATGGCGTCTTTATCTTCAGTCTGATCGTCCCATAACCCCACCACATAGAATAGGTATGCCCACCTATTCCGGATCGGAATCCAAACCTCCAGCATCTCAATCGGAATGAAGTCTTCTACAACCTTCGATGGAGGATGACTTTGATCTGGACTGACCACAATCTTCCTCTGAGTCTTTGTCCGAGATCCAGATGATACAGATTTCTTTTTCTGGACCTGGGAAGTCAGATACTCATTAGATTCCTTTAGGCGCTGGATCTGACTGAGCATCGAAATTTCTTTCATTTTTGCTATCTTTTCAGCATCAGTCATCACCAATTTCTTCTGAGTAGTCAGCCCAGATGGCATTATTTGTTCCTCCATCTCCTTATACAATGGCTCGAGAGCCGAATCTTCAGAGGGTCTCAACTTCTTCGGATCTGAGCCTTCAGCAGTTTCGATGGCGGCTACGGATCTAGTCCTCTTTCTATCCGCAGCCTTCAGTTCCAGGGGAAAGTTCTTCTTCTTAGCTTTGCCAGTAGTGGCAATTTGCTTCTTCCCTTCTACCCCCTTTTTGGCATCATCGTCATTAATACGTCTGACAACTTCATCCACTGACTCCGCCAAAAGATTGAACTGACTATCCATCTCAGTCTGCTTTACCTGCAATTGCCCAATCTACCCCACCATCCCTCTCAGGCCGATACTGAGCTGATCAATGGCTGAATTGTGTGTAGCCTTCAGTCGACCTTCGAAGTTCTGCATCCTTGAGTCTAGGGCAGATGCAATTTTCTCCTTCTCCAGTGCATACAACTCCCTCAGCAGGTCCTCCTTCAGTTCAGTTCTTAACTTGACCAATTTCTCATCAACCAGTTGATCAACCTTTTCAGACAGTTGTTGATCCAGAAAGTTGGCAAGTTTAGTCTCCTGCTGAGTCTGCACATCTGAAACCATCTGATTGCAGTTCTGAATGACATCCTTGGCTTGCTCTGAAATGGCAGTTAGTTCTACATTGATTTCAGTCCGAGCTTCGCCAAAGAAATCAATTGCTGCATGCACATCAGTGGCCATATCATTCAGGTCTTTATCTATCCTTTTCATCTTTTTATACAGAGTTCTGGAATCTTTATCAACCCGAATTGCCTTTCGCTCAACGAGAATTACCCTTCTGTGCATATTCGAAAGAGCTCGTGAGGAATTTTCAGTGAACATAGCCGCTGGGGTGATCCAGTTTCCTCAAACTCGGATAAGACCTGTTCGACCCTCTCCTGAAGCCTCCGCTGCCCCGGGTCCAAGGGGTGCATCATCGGCCGGTGCACTGACTCCCTCAGTGCCACCTTGCTGATCATCATCAGCAATCACAATCACCTCTGTTTCTGCTTCCTTCTCCTTTCCCTTCACTTCAGCCAACTGAGTCTCGGGCTCAGGATATATTTTGCGAACTGTTCTCATAAAGTCCACCATTTTGATCAGATGATGTAAAGAGTTAACACCAAAATGATCAAAGAGGGCGGCTTCTAAATCTGCAATGCAGTCCCATCCTCTGGACTCTCCTAGCTGGCTGAGCTCTGACCAAGTAGCATTTCTGATCATGGCAAATGTGCGGAGTTGCACAACTGCCTCCTTCTGAGCTTCAGTAAGATCAGGGAATCTCCTTTCCACCATCTCAGCAGCCTCTCCCCTTGCAACTATTTCGAAATCTGATAGACTGTTTACATCGGGCGCAGGGAAAGGCCATGGTGCTTCAGTCTGAACTGGTTCATCAGCCTCTTGCTCAACTCCTCCTTCCTGAGCAGGCTCTTCCTGACCCAAAGTCTGATAGGATTCAACAATAGTAAGTATCAGCTCGTTGGGTTCAGGGGATGCAATCGGGGCAAGTTCTGGAACAGCCTGCGCCTGAGCTGGTTCCTTCTCAACAGATTCAGCAGACTCCTGCGCCTGAGCTGGTTCCTTCTCAACAGCTTCAGCAGAATCCTGCGCCTGAGCTGATTCCTTCTCAACAGATTCAGCAGATTGCATCTCCAGAACCTTCTTCTTTCGCCCTGCTGACCCAGAGTAGAGAAATTTCAGCTTTTGTTGCTTGGGTCTGAGGGTCTCGGATTTATCCTCCGCTGGCTTTGCTGTATCAGACTCTGAAGATTTGCCTGCCTGAGCCTGGACTTTCCCAGTCTTGCTCGCCCAGGCCTTCTTCTTCTAAGTCCGAGGCCTTCTCCTTATGCCAGCATCATCGGAATATGCTCTGAAGAGATGGATTTTCGCTGGGATCTCGAGTGATTGAGCCTGATCCACATCACCGAGATCCAGAGTTTCCAAGAGCATGGATATCTTGGTGCCAAAATGCATCTTGGCCTCAAAAGTTGCCTGCCCCTCTGACGAGTACTTAATCTTGCTGGTCTCAGCCACCAGCATTTGGAGGAAGTAACCCTCCCAGTCAAAATTATGCAGAGGGGCGTCAGAAATAGCCATCATTGTGAACAGCTTCGGGCTGGAGATCTGCTCCAATCCTCCAGCAATGCCCATCACTCCCTGACTCGTCAGGTCGAAGAAGTGACGGCTTTCAGTCCTCAAGACTGATTTATTCAGGCCGGACTTCAGCACGACATCTCCATCACATAGGGACTGGAGAAAATCCTTCTCATTCCCAAACCCATACTCCACTGGGCTTCGTCCTTTGTTGGGAAGATTAAAAACCTCCTTAATCTTCTCCCTAACGTTGAAGGTGACCCACCTCCTGACCATCTCCTCCTCACCATCCTTTCCCTTCTCACAGGCGGTCAAGTGAATACACGTTTCCCACTCCTGGGAGACCTTGTTCTTCGCCATCTTCAGGTAGAAGGCAGCAATGAGTCTGGGGTGGAGCCTCTGTGGCTTTGCAGTGACGAACTGCAGAAGACCTGCATTATCAAATAGGTCTCGTACAGGCATAATATCGGGGTGGTTAGAAGAAAAATCCCCATAAGGCTCGTAGTGTATTTCATTTCTTAGATGGAAAAGGTTTCCAAAAAAGGTATCTGCAGAGGGTGTAGCCATGGAAGATTTTGAGAGATTTGAAGGTAATCGGTTTTTAGAGAAGATAAGTTAAGAAAATATTGGGTGCATAAAAGTTTTAACACACGATCTTCTCTTATTTATAGAAAGGAAAAATTCAGTTTTAATCGGACGGTTTAGAAAATTGTGACCTATGGGATTCAATGGACACGATTTGAGCAGTAAAAAGCATTTACCTTTTCGGTTCTTCAAAGATAATTGGTCAAAATTTCATTGATAACTGTTCCCGCCCCCAGTGCATTAAATGCACATTAGAGCATGTTCGTATTTATTTCAAACAATTTGAATTAAATAATAACCGAATATTAAAACGAACGGCTGGGATCATTTGGCAAATTAAATTGATTTGACAAAGCAGCACAGTGAAAAGGATAATGCACGCAACATTAGATGACTAGACAAAAAATCAGGAAACATACCAGTCAGTCAGATATGTATTCTGACTGATACCACTTAATGCCCTATCAGGGTGACAAGCCCTGAACTCTGTGTCCTGAACCTTAGTCAGTCTATACTGATCATCCATTTTGTACTGAATGTTCCTCTTACAACCATTCACATTCTTTCTGAGTTCCCTTCATCCCTGAATGTTCCTCTTACAACCATTCACATTCTTTCTGAGTTCCCTTCATCCTGAGTCCATATGAGTTATTCCCCCTGACCTTGTGCATTCTTATCAGAGATTCAAACTGAATCACCTAAGCCTGGGTCAAGGAGTCCTAACTCTACTGATAACTCAACAAACCTGGTTTCAGGCAGAGCCTTAGTCAGGATGTCAGCTCTCTGTTTTTCAGTAGGGACTCTCTCCATCCTGATGTCCTTCTTCTCAACATGATCTCTGATAAAGTGATGCCTGATGTCTACATGTTTACACCTAGTATGTAAGACTGGGTTTTGGGATATTGCAATGGCACTATTATTGTCACAATAAATTGGGACTTCAGTGGCCTCAACTTGGTAGTCTCTCAGTTGTTGTTTCAGCCAAAGAATCTGAGAGCAACAACTGCCTGCCGCCATATACTCAGCCTCAGTAGTAGACGTTGCAACACTTGTTTGCTTCTTAGAAAACCAAGAGATCAGTTTACTCCCTAGAAACTGACATGTGCCTGTAGTTGATTTCCTATGAAGTCTACAGCCTCCATAATCAGCATCTGAATAGCCAGTCAGTTCTAGGTTGTCATCAGAGGGATACCAAAGTACTAAGTTGACTGTACCTCTTAGGTATTTCAGAATCTTTTTGGCACTCTCTAGATGACTCTTCTTTGGATCAGACTGATACCTTGCACAGACTCCAACTGCATAAGTGATGTCAGGACGACTAGCAGTCAGATATAATAAAGATCCAATCAGTGCCCTATATTCAGTCTGATTTACTGAGGCTCCTTCTTTGTCAGGCTCCAGCTTCTCATTTGTGTTGATGGGAATGCGTGAGACTCTGCTGGACTGAACTCCAAATTTTTGAATCAAGTCTCTCGCATACTTGGACTGATTGATGAAAATTCCGGAGTCAGTCTGCCTGACTTGGAGACCCAGAAAGAAATTCATTTCTCCCATCATTGACATCTCAAATTTCCCAGTCATCAGCTTGGAAAATTTCTCAGAAAGCTTCAGATTAGGAGATCCAAATATTATGTCATCCACATAAATCTGAACCAAGAGAATGTCTTCCCCTTCGGTGATCCGGAAGAGGGTCCTGTCCGCTGTTCCTTTCACGAACCCGTGGTCTATCAGGAATTGGGATAATGTATCATACCAAGCTCTCGGAGCTTGCTTCAGGCCATAAAGGGCTTTCTTCAGGTGGTATACTTTATTACCGACTTCGAATCCAGGAGGTTGCTCAACATACACCTCCTCATTCAGTACACCATTCAGAAAAGCACTCTTTACGTCCATCTGATACACTTTGAATTTCTTAAATGTTGCATAAGCCAGAAACAACCTGATTGCTTCTAATCTTGCGACTGGAGCAAAGGTTTCATCATAGTCGATACCTTC
>JAPKLY010002582.1:0-23704 GCA_026898435.1 Prunella vulgaris | reverse complement strand
CACGTTGGGCCATTGGGTTTCATGAACCTTGCCTTAGACGTTTCTGTCTTTTTCGCTAATTTTTCTAACTTGTGGCAGTAGGTGCTTAGCAACCCTTTAAGAAGGGTACCTTCGCGACCTTGGGCACTTTGGCCTTTGCCTTCGAGCTATTTAATTACAACGTTTGGGACCTTGGTCCTTGCGCATTGCAAATTTTTTTAGCAAGTGGGCGAGCTAGGTTTGGCGAGCTACCAGGAGTAGTGGACGACCAAGTGCAGCTCGCCTGGTTAGGGAGCTGCGCAGGTCCAAACACTTGGGAATTTTTCTGAATTTTTTCAGCAACGTAATTTACATCGGTTGCCATCTACATTTCTGATGCCAACCTTCGACTAGTCTATTACAGAATTCTAGTCTATTGGTAGAACTTTTTTAGATGTGTCGAGCTCCAGGTGTATGACGAAGCTTTGCCTTCTGCGTCTTCTAGATCATAGGTACCGTTCGGCCAGGCTGCAGTGACCCAGAATGGTCCTTCCCAATTTGAACCAAATACACCTGGTGGGGCCATCAATTTCTTTTTCAACACCAGGTCTCCGACCTTGAACTTTAGGTCTCGGACCTGAGAGTTGTAATATTTTTCCGCTCTGCGCTTGTAGGTGGCGTTTTTCATTTCTGATGAAGCTTTGGTCTCTTCGATCAGATCTTTTTCTACTGCCAAGGCTTCATCATTCTTTTCTTCATCATATCCCACCACCTTCCAAGTTTTGTTCTGGACTTCTACCGGGACTACGGCTTCAGTCCCGAAGGCTAGGGCAAACGGGGTCTCCCCGGTGCTGACCCTATAGGAAGTTCTATAGGACCATAGGACCTCCGGGAGTTCGTCTGCCCAGCTCCCACTCTTTTCTTCGAGGCGGAGCTTCAATATGTGTTTCAGGATTTTATTCACCGCCTCGACCTGGCCGTTCGACTGGGGGTGATACAGAGTTGAGTAGTGCTTCTTGATGTTCCATGAACTGCAGAAGTCCCTCAACTTCTGTCCGTCGAACTGCCTTCCATTATCAGTGATGACCGACTGTGGGAGCCCAAACCTGCAGATCAGGTTTTTCCAAATGAAACCGATCATCCTTTCTTGGGTTATGGTTGTGAGAGCTTCGGCCTCAGCCCACTTAGTGTAGTAGTCTACTGCTACAACAGCGAACTTTACACCGCCTCTACCAGGTGGAAATGGGCCGATCAAGTCGATACCCCATTTCGCGAAAGGCCATGGGCTGAAAACCGACTTAAGCTGGTTGGCTGGGGAATGGATGTTAGGTGCGAAAAGTTGGCACTTTCGGCACCTTCGAGCGAAGCTGATGGCATCCTTGCGAAGAGTGGGCCAGTAGTAGCCCTGTCTGATCGTCTTATATGCCAAAGCTTGCCCCCCAGCGTGACTCCCACAAATTCCCTCGTGAATTTCTTCTAACACTTTGGACCCCTGCTTCTTAGTTAGGCATTTGAGTAGGGGTAGAGAGAATCCACGTTTATAGAGCTGGCCATCCAGCAGCGTATATCTGGCAGCTTGCTTTACTAACCGGCTAGCTTCCCAGGTGTCTACGGGGGTTGTTCCGTCTGCTAAGTATTTTCGGATTGGAGTGCACCAATCTTCACCATCTTCACTATCCTCTTGCCCCCCACTCGAGGTCTGATTTATCTTGTAATCGGACGTCGAGGGGTTTTTTAGTGTGGTGATCACAACCTCCGTGAATTCGGCTTCGCCGTTGCTAGTAGCTAGCCGGGCTAGAGCATCTGCTTATGTGTTTTCTAGCCGCAGTATTTGATTGATGTAAACTTGTGTAAACATCGAGATCAAATGTGCGGCTATCTTTTGGTAGATCATCATTTGCTGGTCTTTTGCTTCAAATTCCCCCCGGACTTGGGATATTATTAGCTGGGAATCTCCGAAAACTTGAAGATTGGTTGCCCCCACAGCTAATGATAGCCTAAGTCCTGCTATCAACGCTTCATACTCCGCCTCATTGTTGGTTGCTCGAAAGTCGAACCGAATTGCGGAGGTGAAGACTTGTCTGTCTGGGCTGATCAGGACCACACCGGCGCCTGCTGCCATGCTAGTTGATGATCCGTCCACGTAGAGATGCCACGGAGCTATACGCCCCCTCGTCGGATCTTGTGGGAAAGTTAGCTCGACGATGAATTCGGCCAGTGCTTGTCCCTTGATCGCTGTTCGGGGTGTGTAGGTTATACCGTATTGGCTGATCTCCAGTGACCATTTCAGCAGGCGTCCGGCAGTGTCTGGGCGCTGTAGTATTTGACGCAGTGGGAACGTTGTCAGCACCTCTACTGGATGGTCAAAGAAGTAAGGCCTCAATTTTCTAACACTCATCACCAGTGCATAAGCCAGCTTCTCTGTTGGGGTGTATCGCAACTCTGCTTCATGTAAGACTTGGCTCACGTAGTACACTGGGAGGTGTGTTTTCGCTTCTTCTCGGACCAGGACGGAGCTGATGGCCACCTCCAACGCGGCTAGGTACAGATACAGCTTCTCTCCAGGTATTGACTTCGACAGAACCTGTGTATCCGCCAGGTATGTTTTGATATCTTCGAAGGCTCGTTGGCATTCATTTGTCCAGACGAAGTGGTTTTTGAGGTGGAGCTTGTTGGCCTTGGCCGCCTCTTTGTACCTCCGTGTGTTTGCTTTAATTGCCTCGAAAAATGGACGATTTCTGTCACCGGACCTGGAGATGAATCTGTTAAGGGCTGCCATGCACCCTGTCAACCATTGAATTTTTTGGATGGAGTCGGGTATCCCCATCTCAATTATGCATTGGACCTGTGTTGGGTTGACCTCAATCCCCCGTTGGCTAACTAGGTGCCCCAGGAACTTCCCAGAGTGTACGCCGAAGCTGGTTTTCTTGGGGTTCAACTTCATGTTGTAGTGGCGCAGTATGTCGAAGGTCTGTTTCAGGTAGTCCAGGTGGTCCTCCTTTCTCAAACTCTTGACAACTATGTCGTCTACGTACACCTCCATGGATTCGCCGATGTGTTGGTCAAACATTTTGTTCACCAATCTTTGGTAGGTAGCTCCGGCGTTGATGAGTCCGAACGGCATCCTTTCCCAGCAATACATGTTCTTGTTGGTGTAGAACGTCGTGTGTTCCTTGTCATCTGGGTGTAGAGCTATTTGGTGATAGCCCGCAAAAGCGTCCATGAATGTCATCATCTCATGGCCTGCGGTGCTGTCCACCAACTGGTCAATGTGAGGTAGTGGGAAGTTGTCCTTCGGGCATGCTTTGTTCAGGTCCATGAAGTCAATGCAGAGTCTCCACGTCCCATTGTGTTTCTTCACCAGGACGGGGTTCGCGACCCACTGCGGACACAAAGCTTCTCTGATGAGCTTGTTGTCTAACAACTTCTCCACTTCAACTGTTAGAGCTGCGTACTTGTCTGGTCCATATTTTCTTCACTTTTGGCGTACGGGTCTCCTCGTCGGATCTATGTTAAGCCTGTGGCAAGCATGTTCCAACGGGATCCCCGTCATGTCTTCGTGGGACCAGGCAAACACGTCCAGGTTGGTCATTAAGAACAGCTCCATCCTCGACCGGTACGGTTCAGGTAACTCAGAACCGATGAAAAGTTCTAAGTCCTTTTCCGGGTCCACCGGGAGGGTCGTCAACTCCTCCATGGGGGTTGCTTTTCTCTTCTGACTTTTCCACCTCGGGTCGCTGATGAACTCGTCCCACTCCCCTTGTGACATCTGCGCAGGCTCGTGGCCTATGCGCGGTTCGAGGTCATCGGGTTGGCTTTCAGCTTGGGCGAGCTCGTCGGTTGTGAACATCTCCGGTGGTTTGTCAGCTTGGGACGGTGTGGTGACTTGGGGAGTTGGGTCAACATCCATTGGTGTTGGTTCTTGACCTCCTGCAGGTCCCCCACCTTGGGCCTCATCGGCTACCTCCATGGGAGTAGGTTGTTGTCCCTGCGCAGGTATCGACCCCTGCGCAGGTCTCAACACTTGGGTTTCTCCCAGGTCCTCTATTGGTGTCGGTTGTTTGTCTTGCACAGGTCCAATGCCTTGGTTGATTTCGGACAAATTGCCTACCTCCATCATCTCAGTTTCGACTGAGATGACGTCTAGAATGTTTGGCTCGTCTGCAGGGATCTGTACGTCCTCTTCGAGGATGTGGACTTGTGTAACGGACTTCTTGACCCGGCCATCTTTGATTTGGAGTAAACACTCTCGGGCCTTTTTCTGGTCACCTTTTATAGTTCCGGCACCTTTTGGAGTTGAGAATTTTAAACAGTAGTAGTAGGTCAAACACGCCGCTTTGAATTCATTAATAAAAGGGCGGCCAAGGAACCCGTTGTAGGAGGACTGCTGGTCGACAACTAGGAAATCTATGAGCCTAGTCAGTCTACTTTCGGGGTCCTCAGCCGATACAAGTTGGACGCTCAACCTAACACTACCTAGGGGGACGGTTACAGCTTCTCCGAACCCCACTATCCTAGCATTGCTAGGTTCCAGGTACGACTCAAAATCACCTAAGGCATCCAAGGTGGATTTGAAGAGAATGTTGGTGAATGCGCCGGTGTCCACAAGTAGCCTGTGAACTCGGATGTTCATGATGTCGGCGGTTATCACCAACGAGTCATTGTGGGGCATCAGTACCCCCTCCAGGTCCGCTGAGGAGAATGTCAGCTCGTCAGTGAGCTGTGAGATGGACCTGGGGCCGGAGCTGCCTTCCTGGACTTGATTTATGGCCCGAATTTCGGCCTTCCTCTTTCTCCTGGATATGGAGGATCCCCCGTCCTGGAGACCTCCTGCAGCTCCGATCTCCACCTCAAGAACCAAGAGTTCCCGAGTCGTCTCCATATTTTGCTGAGGTTGGGGAGGTGCCCTCCGTCTGTGATGGGGACCAGGTTGGTCTGTTTCCTCCTCCTCGTCATCGGAGGTAGCCCTCCTCTCGAACCTCGGTCTCTTAGCTGGGGCCTTCTTCACGAACTCGGCCAATTTCCCCTCTTCGTAAAATTTCCAGAGTTACTTGAGGAGGTCTCGGCACTCGCTGGTGAAGTGGCCGATGGCCTGATGGTAGGCACAGAACTTGTTGGGATTGAGCTTCGTGGGGTCCTGGCGGATCCGCCTTGGCTCCTCCAGCATGGCCTTGCCTTGGATGGCAGTGAAGACATGGTCGACGGAGACAGTGAGGACCTGGTTGAGCTTTTCTTTGAGCTCGTCTCCCTCGCCAAAGGCCTTTAAGTTCCGGGGAGCTTTGTAGGCGCCCCCGGACTTCTTCCCGTAGGGCTTCCTTTCCTCGTGGGTACCAACTTCTTTCAGTAGTGCCTCCTGCATAGCCACAAACACCCCCGCCCTGTGGCGGAATTCGCTGTAAATGTTGGGACATGCGAGGTGCATTTCCTTCCAGAGGTCGGTGCCCCTCCTGAGTCCGGCCATCGCTGCGATGACCTTGGTATCTTCGCTTACCGGCTCACCTTCCAGCAGAATCTTGTCGAACCTTTCCAGGTACTGCTGGTCGGTTTCGCTCTCACCTTGATGGATGTTGGCGAGCCGGTGCTTCTGGGTGAGGTAGGACCCGAACCCAGAGAAGTGGGCCAGGAACTCCTGCGAGAGTTGGCCAAATGAGCAGATTGACCCCGGGGCGAGTGAAGAGAACCATCGGTGAGCTCGGTCCCCTAGGGTCAGTGGGAAGTTCCGGCACTGGGTGGGGTTGGTGGCGCCGACCGAAATCATGAAATCTGTGTACTTGGCCAGGTGGACTTTTGGGTCCGATTCGCCTTCGTATGCGGACATCACCGGGAATTGAATTTTCTTCTAGACCGGTGCGCGGAGGATGGCAGGTGCCAATGGAGAGGTGGGGAGAGTCGTGGCGTCAGGTCCGCCAAACTTGGCTGCTACTTGTGCTTGTAGCATTTCAACGGCATTTTTCAATGAGGTCAGCTCGTCATCTCGGGTCACCTCCGGCGGAGGGTGCTCAAAGGTCGTGCGTCTCGCGGACGCACGTTCCCGAGGTGCCTCACTCTGGGGTGACCTCTCAGTGGCAGGCTGGAACTGGCGTCCGCCGTGGGGGCCTAACCGGTCAGTGGCGGGCCTCCTCAGCCTTTCGTGGGCTGACCTGCGTGGCTGCTGGTCGGAGTCCCCATGGGACGCAGCTGGGACTGCCGTACGCTCATTTTCTTCGTACCTCGGGCCCAGGCGGCCTTGGAGGACTTCCCTCATTTGAGATTGGTGGGTGCCAGATGCCCCGGTGTAGGCCGACTCCCTTCCAGTGTAAGGAGCGGGACCCTCCTCCCCCATTTTGGCCTTGCCGGTCCTCTCCCTGCGCTGGCGAGCTTGTGCCGAGCTTGCCTCCTGCTCGGTGGGGAGTACGCTGTAGTCCCCCCTGGTTTGGGTGCCCTGGGTGGGCCTGGTCTGCTCCCTGGTTTCAGCGGCTAGAGCTCGCTTGGGTACTAGGGTGAGCTCGTCCTGCTGTCGCTGCTGCAACCTTTGCAGGGTCGCGATGGTGCGCTGGAGCTCGTCAGGATTACTGACCAGGTCCCTCAGAGCGGGGGCCAAGTCTTCTTGGGTCACCGCAATTCGCGGAGGTCGCGGAGCTGCGGTGCTCTTCTGGGGAGGTGGTTGTGATGTCTCCACCACTTGGCGTGAGGTCTCCACCTCAGCCTGGTTTTGATCGCCCCCTTTAGACCTTCCCGCGGCTGCGGAGGCCTGTCCCTTGGCGGCTCGAGTGTTAGCAATTTTTGGGTTTCGGAGGGGGTAACTTGCTGAAGGGCGTCGAAGTGGAGGAAGGTCACCGGAGTGCTGGAGGTCACCGGAGTGGTTGTCGTCCAGCTTAGGCGGAGCTGTGCAAGTTTTCGTCTAGCCTCGCGTGTGACGAATTGTCTAAAATTCGGTTTATTCGTGTGCACGCGCGTATTTGAAAACTTGTTCCGGACCGATTTCGTGAAATCCGAAGACTCGGGTTTTTATCTGGAAATCTGGGTTCTTCGTTCAAGGGATGAGGGTGTGTGTATCTTCAAGTGTTCTTGAGTTTTATCAAGAACACCTTCAAATCTTCAAACCTTCAACCAAACCCTAACTTTTTGTTCTTGATTTTTTTTTTTTTAAATTTTCAGGTTCGACCACGACGGCCCTCCTTCTAGCGCCAAATTATTGATAGAATTTGCTGATTGTGTTTGTTATGTGGCTTTACAATGAATTAATTCTACCAAACAATAATCTTATGATTTTGTGTTCTTGGGGAGGGAGAGAAGAGAGCTTAGAGAGAGAAATATTGTGATAGGAATTGTATTAATTTTCAGAATTGTGAGAATTGTCTGAATAGTACAAGAGAGGTCTTATTTATAGGTGTGCGAGTGTGAGACGGCACCTTACGAGCCTATGTGGCTTCCGGTGTTGACGAGAGTTCCTTACCCTCGTCTTGATCTCTCACACTGCTTCCCCTACCGCACCTCGTCCTACTACTATGCCTTAGACTAGATGAGCCTCATTAAAAACCTCGCCGTAAACCACCCTTGTGGACAAACGGGTCGGAGGGAAAAAGAGTGCGCCATCAGGGTCCTATTGACTAACGAGTGAGCTTATGGGCGAGCTCCCAGCGAGCTCCGGTAGGTTGGGCGAGCTCTCGAGCCTTGACCAGATTTTGGGATATCGGGCGAGCTCTGGTGTACCCACAGACGGGCGATCTCTGGACCTTCTCCAGCTCGGATGAGCTCTGGCGACCTGGCGAACCTTGGGGATTATTTCTGAAACCGACGTATTAGTTTGCCATATCAACAGGGGGTATTCTAGATGATGAAGATGAAGGGGAAGTGGAAAGTATGGTGGAAGAAGGGAATGTGGAAGATGAAGTTGATGAGGACCATAAGGAGAATAAAGCTCTTTCTTTACGAGATTGTCTCAATGCAAAATTTTTTATTAATCCTTCTAATGCATACATTGATTATGAGATTCCTATTATTGTTGATGATATTGGTTATAATTATCCTCATGCTGCATTGATTAGGGATCAAGAAGAAGAGAGGTATGGACTAGAAGAAGAGCAAAGAGATGAAAGTGAAAAGGAAGAGTATGAAATTGAGAGTGAAGAGAATGAAGAAGAGGATGATTGTGATGATCATGATGAATACAAGGACCTTTATGATTCCTTTGATTTTGATAATAAGATTTTCTACAAAGATGAGTTTAAGGAGATTAAAGAGTCTTTTGTTCAAAAAGCTTCCTATCTTAAGAGTTTTACTAACCCTTTTATTAATTCTTTTGATCATGATATTAGTCCTCTCTATGTTGATAAAGAATATGATACTTCCTTTGTTTGCATTAATAGTAATAAAAAACAAGAAGTAGAGGATAAGGAAGGAGAAGATTCAAGAGGAGGAAAGGAGAAAGATCAAGAAGAGAAAGATTAATGTCCACTTATGGACACGAGCTTCATGGAAGAACAACAAAAAAATGAATTAGAAGAGGAGCCTACAATTGAAATGAGCATTTCTAAACCCTTAGACTTTTCTATTTGTTCCTTAATTGATAATATTTTTTATTGTGAATTTATCTTGCCTCTTGATATAATTGAATATAAGATTGAATTGAGAGTCCTCTTGAATATATTTGATAGTAGAAGATGAGGGTGGAATGGTGTTATGAGAAGAAGAGAAGAAGAATATGCATGTGTTTATAAATATAAATTGATAAGGAAAGTGGGTGTATTGGGTAGAAATCCTACTTGTTTCCTTGATCATGATGCTTTCAGATTGTTATTTGATGGGAAGAAGGAAATATATCATTGGCCATTTATCTAACATTGGTGTCGTCCGGCTAGGGGACGTTAAATCCAAGCGCTAGATGGGAGGCAACTCATCCTAAAAAGTTTTTCTTGCTTATTAGGTTTGCTTTGTAGTTTAGATAGTGTATTGTTTTGATTTGCTTCATATGAGGTAGTGTGTTCTCTTACCTTGGTTGGTGCACGTGATTTATCCTAGTTTGGGGGTGTTGCCTCTTGTTATATATGGTGATTTCTTGGTTTAGTTGAGCTTATATGCATTAGTTGGTTCATTGATTCATTGAAAATCCTATTTACTTCACTCTTTGCCAAACTTTTTAGACCCATTGTCCAAAAAAGTTTGGGGGGTGTGTTCATTATTAAAATTTTGATTTGCAATGATAATTGATGTGATTTGTGAGCTTTAGAAAGGTGTGATGAGGAGATTTCTCTTCCTACTCGGTCAAGAAGGAAATTTTCGTGTAAGTGCCAAGTCGTTCTCCTATTCTTAATCTCAACTCAAGGTATGTCTTTACACTTATCTCTATATGTGCTTCCATTCTTAGGTTTAGTTTTCTTGATTGTAGATTGCTATTTTGAGCTTAAGTGTTGATTCTTGTGGTATTGTGCTTTGATTTGTGCATTGCATGATCTTTACTTCGCTTTTGCCAAACTTTTTAGACCCTTGGTCCAAAAAAGTTTGGGGGTGTCTTCGTTTCGCAAATCTCATTGCAATGCTATGTTTAGGATGATTCTAATGCTTCTATGATGTGTTTAGATCATGTGCCTATTATGATGTCTTGTTTTGCTTGTTGATTTTAGCCATATTGTTGCTAGTTGAGAGTAGTGTTTCATGAGATAGTCTAATTATTGTGTAGATGGTGTTGAAAGTTCATGTTAGATGTAGTGGATGTATGATTTGATTCGTGTCTTGTCTAGTTTGCTATTGATTCTATGATGCTTGAGACTTTGATGATTTGAGCATTTTGATATGATATGAGTCTTTATCAATCCTACCCCGTGAGGTTTTGAGCCATTAATGCCCGTTTCAATCTTGAAAGGATGATATTCTTTTATGTGAGTTCCACACATGTGCATTATACTCTAGAACTTGGCTTTGGTCTTATTTAAGACTACATTAGATGAAGAGTTTGCATGATATGATTTGAGGCATTTCTTTGATCTATATTGAGTTACTTTTCCTTATGAGCCTACCATTGATATTATGATCCATTGCTTACCATTTTGTGCCTATAGACCTTTCCTTTGGCTAACCACACTTTAAGTCATTTTCCTCCTTTTTAGAACTCTTTTGTCCCTATGATTAGTAGAGTGAAAAGAAGGAAGGAAGATTGGTGATATGATGAAGAATTTGGTGGCCTAAGTGAAAGATATGCAAGAAATTATATGCATGGGTTGATGTGGAAAGAAAGGCAAGTGCTAGCAAAGCATAAGAAAAAGGTTTACTTTTGTTGAAATTGTGGTAAAGTTGACTTTTGTTGTGAGTATGGCCAAAGAGTTGAAAAAGAAAGGGAAGAATGATTCTTGAAAGTGTGATTTAGAAGATTCATGAAGAATGTGTGCACAAGTGCATGACGAGGTGAATGATTTCCTACATGATTCCTTCTATGCTTTACTAATCATACTTGGTCACTTTATCCATATCTATCATTCCCTACCAAAGAGCCAACACTACAACCTTATGAAAGTCCTCATTGATGTGTGAATGATTTGTCATTTCAAATGGTGGAGAACTTAAACTCAAGCCAAGCGTATGGAAGTATATATATGTGGTGTGATGATTGAGAGAACTTCAAACACTTGAGTGATGAGCTAAACACTTCCTTGTGAGGATCTTAACTCATTGATTTGATATCTTGCTTATTGATTCTTTGTTGATGGTGAATAGATGATGTCTCATTTCTAGACTTGCATGATATTAGGTTATATGTTCATAGCATTTGATGTTGTGCTTGATGCTTCATTGATACAATTATTCCACTATCTTATCGCTTCGTTGGTCGAGGACGAGCAACAACCTAGTTTGGGGGTGTGATTAGGGTCATATTGCATCGTTTTGCTATCATTTCTTTATGGTTTTGATGTGCTTCTGTTCAAATTTGACCCTATTATGCTATACTTTGTGCATTTAACCCTTGTTGGCTAGAAAATTGTGTTTATAGGTGAAAATGAGCAAAACGAGGAAGAAATGAGCAAGTTCGATAAAATTCTGGATTTCTGGAGTCAAGCCAATCGGTGCAAATCTTATACCATGTCGAAGAGTTCAAAGAGATGGTCGCAACGCAAAAAGAATCGAGTCAATCGGAGCTCTAGAACTCAAGATATGAAGAAAACGAGAGGTTGAGGATCGACCTGCAACGGAACGGCCTAGGTCGCGCGCCGAACCCACTTGCTCGACACCTGAACCCGCTTGCTCGACAGCCTGACCTGCTCGCGCGAGCAAATTGTCAACCTTACTCGAGCGTGAACAGGAAGTTACTCGCGCGTAACTTGTTTTTTCACCAAATTAGGGGCAGTTTCGTCTTTTCGCTCATTTAATGAAGGACACTTTGGACTAAACATTGTGGGCACTATAAATACCTCAAAGATCCGATTTTTAAGCATCTTCTTCATTATTCCAATTTCTTATATTAGTTTAGAGAGAGAATTAGGTAGTTACTTAGTGGATTCTTAATTAGATTTCAATCTTCTTTCTATCATAACTTTTGATCCGTCCATCGGATTTTCGATCCGTTATTTCCAGCATTCTTGTCTTGATTCAAGCTACATTTCTACGATTCAGTTTGTATTTTGCATTCCGGATTAGGAGATAGCTTTTCAAGGTTTGATGATTGTATTTTCATTCTTCTTCAAATGGTAAGTTTACCTTTAATTCTCTTGTTTTAGTTCATAATCATGATCATTAGATTGTTAATTGTTGATTTCCATTACCAATTAGCCATGGGCTAATATCCTTGTTGCATGGTTGTATAAATACTATGTTGAATTTAGTCTCTTGTCAATCCTATGTTTGAATTAGTAATCTTGATGGATTAGTTCTCTTATTAATGAATTGTATGAATGCTTGGAATGTTTAATTGGATTGTATGAGCCTACAAGAGTTAGCAATGACTTGAGAATTGAGCTATTCATTGAATCTCTTATAAGAATTTTATGCATGCTAAGTGTCTTGGCTTGTATGACCAATGAGAATTGCATATTAACCTAGACCATTTAATTAGAGTATTGGGTGTTGTAGAGAGATTTAGACGTCTAATAGAGCCCTTTAGCTTGTGTTGTTAGAGAGATCTAAACACTAGTTAGAGTCATGGCTTGATTAAGACACCAAGAGACCTTTTACATGCTAGGATGGATAGGACACTAGGTGAACCATAGTAGGATTACTTCCATGTACACACCACACTTGCTCACTTCCTAGAGGTGATAGTTAGATTTACTTTGTTTCGCTAAAGTAGATAGAAACCATGATCTTTTCTTGCTTTCACTAGCTATTAGTCTTTGTAGACATTCAATACTTGCTTGATATCGCATCGTTTCCCTGTGTTTGATATTTTAACTTGGTTACCTTTCCACGTCTACTACGACCACGTACACTTACGTGAGACACGATCTAGACAAACAAGTTTTTGGTGCCGTTGCTGGGGAAACGATCACTTTGTTGAGTTTGTATTGATGTTTACTTTGTTTTTCTTTGTTTCTTTGTTTGTCTTTAATCATTCTTGGTGAGTGTTGATACTTGTTTATTTTTGTAGGAGTGAACTTAGTTGAAGATGGACGAATACAATCATTGCTCGTATTCTCCACAAAATACATCCTCTCCTAATTCCCACACTTATCAACTTTACCCCATTAAACCCCGTACAATCTTTGATAAACTCTCTATGCTAGAAGAGAGTATGATGCACATAATGATGATGTATGGGAACCAAGCTCAAACTCCACCACCTCTACAAGAAGATCCTTATCCTCCTAATTCATACACATATCAAGATTCTTATACCTTGTGTGTTAATCCATGCTCCTACATGCCACCCATTCCTATGCCTTTACCTCAAGAAGAAACCCCTCCTAGCTATTTAGATGATACTCTAGTTTACATCCTCAATCAACTCGAAGAAATTTAAAGGGATGATGAAAGGCGCTTTGAGGAGACAAATAAGAAGTTTGATAAAATTTCCAAAACTCAAGGTGACCAAATCACGAACTTGGAGTTCCAAATGGAACATTGGGCTAATATGATGTGAATCAAGAAGTTAGGGCTCTACTTGGAGCAATTGAGTACCCAAGTCAATGAGACTTGTGAGGAGGAAGATGGGGGTATTCTAGTTGATGAAGATGAAGGGGAAGTGGAAAGTATTGTGGTAGAAGGGAATGTGGAAGATGAAGTTGATGAGGACCATAAGGAGAAGAAAGCTCTTTCTTTACGAGATTGTCTCAATGCTAAAATTTTTATTAATCTTTCTAATGCGTACATTTATTATGAGATTTCTATTATTGTTGATCATATTGGTTATAATTATCCTCATGCTACATTGATTAGGGATCAAGTACAAGAGAGGTATGGACTAGAAGAAGATTAAAGAGATGAAAGTGAAAAGGAAAAGTATGAAATTGAGAATGAAGAGGATGAAGAAGAGGATGATTGTGATGATCATGATGAATACAAGGACCTTTATGATTCCTTTGATTTTGATAAGAAGATTCTCTACAATGATGAGTTTAAGGAGATTAAATAGTTTTGTGTTTGATGTGAAAATTGCTTGAAATATGTAGCATTCTTATCACCACAAATTTGCCCCACCACAATGATTGATGTGAAAATTGCTCGAAATTCATGTACATATTTTATTTCATTTGATTAAATTTTCATGTAATTATTTACATTAATTAACTAATTGTGCTTAATGATGAGAAATATATGTATTTTTATATTTCGGTAGGCTTTTCAGATTTTTTTGGAGCAAATACGAGCCTATTATATTGTTGAGACAATTAAAGGAATGAATCGAAGAACAAAAGGAGATGGGCTACCACATTAATTCACAACTCCATGGCCCAGTCGGATAAAATGAAGAGGTGGTTGACTTGTACTAATATTTTACAAATTCACAAAATCCACACCCTCAAGAGGAAGAGATAGTGTAGTATAAGCAAGTATAGGGACAAGTAGTATCAAATTTGAATTTCTAACGGATAAGAAACACCTCTTTCACTATAAATAGAAGAGGATTTCAGAGGAAGCAACAACAACAACATGAGCAAGCAAGCATTCATTCTGAAGCAAATGTACAGCCAACATCCTTTGAGAGTTTATCAGATATTTTATTTTTCTTTGTGATTCATAGGACAGTTAGTTAGGACTTCTTAGAAAGAATCACACATTTGTTATTGTTCTCTCACACATTTTTATTTATATTCTACTTTATGTAGATATCTCTTTGTGAGGTTTTTGTTTTGAAACTCTTAGTGAGTTTTGACAGTGTTGGTGCGTGTGATTGAAAATATTTTAGAGAAGTGTTGTTAAAAATGTCTACAACATAAATGACAACACTACACAGCGGAAGACTTAATCGCACACTTTTGCAAAGGGATATCAAAATTTTCATAGTCTATACAAAATGTATAGACTATGCTGCCTCACTAGCAGAGAAACTTCACTATAACCTGTAGTGACACAAATACAAGGTTTATACAAGAAACCAAAATTCAAGGCCGCGCAAGACCTACACAAGATCACACAAGGATCTAAACAAGACCTATAAGAATAGACCTAAACAAAACCTATCACGTCTACGTTCAGCCGAACGGATTGTTAGATCAAACAATGAATGTTGTGAACAATGCCGAGACTAATGTTCCCAACATTCTGATGAACCGTGTATAACCTAGAATCTAGTGAATGACACATGATCCGTTCAACTCTGAATTATACTTTTCGGTCATCCTTTGAAATGATGAAGTGGTGCTCTATTTATAGACGTAGATAATGAGCTCTCCACTCCATAATGAAGCCAAGTAGTGGGCTTCAAAATAACCGCCCATAATGATAACTTCCAAGTTAGTGGATATCTCTCTACTCAAGCAATGGAACCGCCTGACGTTCTAGAACCTTCTGGGACCTTTACGTCTTCAACTTCTATGCCTAGACAAATAATATAACATGGAAAAAATCATTAGGAAAGTTAGTAGAAAGGGTGAATTCTGATGTTGTCTAAAATGATGGGAACACATTGCATAACATTTTTTCAACATCAACAATCTCCCCCAATTTGGCCTTTCTACTACAACACACTGATCTTGATCATAATCAAATAAATTTGATTAGAGTTGATCAGAGTTATGTAGACGAAATGATAAAATTTTTATCAAACGAAGTGATGAAAAATTTTATTCGAACCAAATAAAATAAAGCAAGTAAAAAGATAGTTTTGTGGACACAAAGCACAACATAAGGTGCTTATGGACCAAAAGGTTAACTATCAACCAAAACAAGTTTTCCGGACATAAAGCACAACATAAGGTGCTTATAGACCAAAAGGATAACCATAAACCAAAACACAATTATAAGTATATTAAAAAACAAATAGCGAAGGTTCATAAAGCATACAAACAATGCTTTAGACCTAGCAAAACAAGAAATAGAATAGTCTAATCTAAGAACTGTTTTTTAGGCTATCAACTATTACAACTTTAAAATAAAAATAGAGTCTTAGCATAATAATGAAAATTCAAATGAAGTAAAGGAGAGGAGAAGGGCTGAAGATAGAGATCAACAGCTGCATCCACAAGGACCGGCACAAACTCCCCCATACTTCGAACTTCATCATCACACAAGCTCAACTTTGAACATCATCTTGATGTTCAACTGCATCATCTAATCTTTCATTTGACTGGACTCAGGATATCATCAGGAATAGGTTGTGTGACCCCAACTAGGGGTGGGAATAGGCCAGGCCAGGCCAGGCCTCTTGTGAAAAAGCCTAGGCCTGATTTATAAGTTGTAGGCCCAAGCCTGGCCTATTAACTGTCGTAGACTTTTTTGGTAGGCTCGGCCTGGGCCTTTTTAGTAAACAGGCCAGGCCTGAAAGCCTTTTTAGGCCTACTTAATAATTATTTTATAAAAATAATTTTATTTATTACAAAAAATTTAAAATCACATCTATAAAATTATCAAATGTCTCAATAACACCAATAATAATACTAAATATTTTACCAAATCACAAATAACAACAATTTAAAATAAATTATGTGTATTTATTTTTAAAAATTAAGAAAATTATTGACATTATAATTGAATATATTATTATTTAATAAATAAAAATAAGAAGTTATATATATATATATATATATAATATTATATAATGTTAAATAGGCCGGCCTATTAGGTATAAAAGGCTTCCTAGAAAGCCTAGGCCTGGCCTATTTAACTAAATAGGCTTTTAAAAAGGCCTAAGCCTAACTTATTTGTTAAGTAGGCCGAGCCTAGATAGGCTTTTAGTAGGCCAGGCCGTAGGCCCCTGTCGGGTAGCTTGGCCTATTCCCACCCCTAACCCCAACCTCATCAGCAACCACCTCAGCAACAGTGTCTGCAACAGCCAGCCTTAATATGTTGGCATCATCTTGAACAGCACTGTCAGCAACAACTTCATTTCCTAGTTCTTCTGGATCTACATCAACCTCCATTTCTTGTAACTGCACTCCCCCCAGAATTTGTGCGTGCATCAACATCAGGAGCTACTCCCCCTGTTGGAGTGGAAAGGAGATTCTCCCAAAATGCTTTTCTAATTTTCAAATCCTCCACATTTGCCAGAAAATTATTAATTGTGGCTGCAAAGAGGAAATTTGGTCAAGAATATAAGAGAGAGTTAGTTGGACAGAAAGAATGGATCCTCCAAGTGACATGTTGGCATTAATGTTGCCAGCATGTTCAGCAGCATTTGAGGTAGAAGGTAGAAAAATCATATCAGAGTTGGCTGGATTTACATCGGGTAAAGGAACATCAATCACCCTTGGTCCACTGAGCAAGGTGTGAGAGATTCTGAAGCTTGCTTGAAAACTACTGATTGTTTCAGTCTCTGGCCTATCAAATTTTTTATCTTCTAGCAACAATGAGATCAAACATGGGTAGGGTAGCAACCCTTTCCCAAAGATAGTACTAGTATAGCTCATCATATTTCTGAATATTGTTTGCCCCAAATCAAACTGTTTAATATGAATTTTGTACAAAAAGACAACTTGCTCTTTTGTCAAAATTGTAGTATTAGTTGAAGGCAACCAATTATATACAACCAACTTATGCAGGATAGAGAACAAACTTGTCAGTTTGGAAGCACTAATCCTATTCACCCAAGTAGATACCAAACCACCAGTCAGCACATAAATCACAGCATTCATATCTTCAATTACAGGTTCAACACAATTACCAGATTTCAGAGCACCATTAATCACCCTGGGATTCAACATTATTCTCATATTCCTAAACTAAGTGTTGTCATAGAACTTAGAGTTTTTCCTTCCAGTATGTGCATGTAAGTTAGCATAAAACTCATAAATCCACTCAACAAAATATGGTTTAGCAAATGTCACAGAGTATAACAGCATCCTATCCTCCAAGTAATTGACCAATCCAAGTTTTTCAAAATCAGAAACTTTTATCAACTTCTCAGTAATCAAGAGCCTAGGCTTTCAACATTATGGTACTCCTCATCCTTATCAGACCTAGCATCATCATCATCATTACCAGAGTTAGAATGTACCTGAATCTCCTTATCTTGATAAGATGAATCTGAGTGTTGTTCAGTATGTTGCTCATCATCTTCTGAGCTTTCAGACCTTGATGTTGCCATCGGAGAGGCAACATCTTTAGCAATATTTACGGGAACATCGTGCAGAACAACCTTTTCTTTCTCTGTCTCCTTACTGATTCAAAGGAATGTTCATACTTGAATCAGTCTCCTCTGAGCTTTCTTTGTTTCCAGTTGGAGTAGGGGAGGCTTCTTTTTCTTCATTCTCGCCAAAGACTTTGATGGGGTTAGGAGCAATCCCATCTTCAAGTACCTTTCTCCTCTTCTCAGAATAGTTCACTCTTTTCCCCATTGTTCTGTAGGAAACCCTACATTTACCACTACGATAGGTAGTGTTCCCACGCCCACGATTGCGAACGTTTTGGAGCCGTTCTCCCAGTTGCAAATATTTGCTGGAGCCTTTAGAGTCGTCGGACCCAATGTCAGAGTCAGTTTCTTCCTCTGTAGCTCTTTCATCAACATAATCTTCAGGGTGCGCCATTCTTTTCACCGGGTCTAAGTCAATCACACTCTTCCCCACAACGATTACAGGGGTAGTCGTTTGAAGGCAGAGTTGATTATAAGCAGCAACCATGTCGTCCATTGTAGCGTCTGCCGGAAGCTTGATTTCAATCGGACAAGTTTCAAGCTCTTTTGGTGTGGGTTTAGACGATTCGGCAATAATAGGTGTAATGGAAGAAGAAGGAGCTATTTCGGCTTGGATTGAAAGTGGATTTGTGAAGGTAAATGGTTGAGAAGCAACAGGTAGGGGAACCTCCATCGAGCCGATGGTAATCGACGGCGATGTTGGTATCTATGCCTCAGCATTTTCGATAGTATTCTGGGATTTAGAAGAGGTAACCATGGAAGCAAGAATTTGCAGAGGGTTTTCTTGGGAAGTTGGTTTCGATTGTGATGATTGTGAAGATGCAGAGCCTCCCTGCGTAGCCATCTAATCAAGTTCAGAGAGAAAAAATATTAAAATAATCAAAACACAATAATATTAAACCAATTGAAATGAAGAAGATGAAGTGATACTACACAAGAGTACAAATAATATCTTTTCTAAAATAATGCAAACACTTTAATTAACTTAAACAATATTGATATAAGGCAAAAATGATATGAAAAATGAGATCTAATTTATAGAGATATGAATTTGAAGTTATTTTCGATTTTTTCAGCTTGAAGAATATTACCCATAATTATGATGTGGTGGTTAAAACCACCCATTATTTCGAAAAATAAGGAAGTGGGAAGTTTTGGAAATTAAATAACTACCCATTACACTACACATAATTAATTAAATAAATTCAGAGAATTAATTCACATAATTAAGACTTAATAAAATTAAAATTCAGAAAATAAATAACCATCAAAGACTTAGTCAAATTTTCGTGCCCTAACAAATGTTGTCAAATATGTCGGCACACACACATCTCAACACGGATTTTACATGAATTTACTTCATTAGTGTTGCCCCAAATTTTTTTTAAACACTATTTTAATTCATATTGATCCATCTTTTCAAAAGAGAGCATCGTAGTAGTCAACTCCGTGTCCCATAGTTACTCAATGGATTATGAACAAATTGATACAATTTTCATCACCTTTTAAAAGAGAGCATCGTAGTCGCGAGCTCCGTGTCCCATATTTACTCAGTGATTTAGCATCTTTTAGTGAATATTTTTACAGGCATTTAAGAGATGTGTGTCCAGGACTTTCAAAATGTTCCAACATGTATGTACGAAAATAATAACAAATCTAATCAAGTTATAAAGTAACTGAAATATAAAAATACTTAGTCAAAATTATGAGAACTAAAAAATGTTGTCACAAATGCTGTCACCATTTGCTACAACATTCGTCATGAATTTAATTAATAGTGCATAGACCAAGAGATTTCTTAAGAGATGAAAATCTTTGGTCATCAAGGGCTTTTTTAAAAATGTCCGCAAGTTGTTTTTCAGTAGAAATATATTCTAACTTCACAATTTCTTTCTCTACAAGATCTCGAATAAAATGATGTCTTATACTAATATGCTTAGTTAATGAATGTTGCACATGATTTTTTGAGATATTAATTGCACTAGTGTTATCACACATAACAGTGAGCATTTCACAATTTAAACCATAATCATCAAACATTTTTCTTAACCAAAGTAATTGAGTACAACAACTCCCTGTTGCAATATATTCTGACTCGGTCGTGGATAGAGAAACACAATTTTGCTTCTTGCTATGCCAAGAGATTAAGTTGTTTCCCATGAAGAAACAACCTCCACTCGTGCTCTTTCTATCATCACTATCACCTGCCCAATCAGCATCACTATACCCTAGCAAGGAATTGTTAGTATCTTTGCTATACCAAATACCAAGATCGCATGTGCCGGCAACATATTTGATAATCCTTTTGACGGCATTTAAATGTGACTCTTTTGGATCAGCTTGGTATCTTGCACATAAACATACACTAAACATAATGTCCGGTCTACTAGCAGTTAGGTATAAAAGACTGCCTATCATTGATCTATATAATGTTGGGTCAACATTTTTACCAACATTATCTTTAGACAATTTTTTAGATGATCCAATAGGAGTTTTCATGTGTTTAGCACTTTCTAAACCAAATCTTTTAACCAAATTCTTTGCATATTTACTTTGTGAAAAGAAAATTCCATCTTTAAGTTGTTTGATTTGAAGACCTAGAAAGTAATTAAAATCACCAACCATGGACATTTCAAATGTTGATGTCATTTCATTCACAAAGTCTTTCAACATATAATCACATGTAGAACCAAAAACAATGTCATCAACATATATTTGTGCAATCAAAATTTTAGAATTAACATGCTTGATGAATAAAGTTCTATCAGCTTCTCCTCTTACAAAACCAATTTGAATAAGAAAATCAGTTAACCTACCATACCAAGCTCTAGGAGCTTGTTTACGACCATATAAAGTCTTTTGTAATTTAAAAACATGGTTAGGAAAATCTGAATTTTAAAATCCTTTAGGTTGCTCAACATATGCTTCTTCATTTAAAATGCCATTTAAGAAAGCAGCTTTAACATCCATTTGATGCAATTTAATATTAATGAAACATGCAATTGCAAGTAATAGATTATAGACTCAATTCTAGCTACAGGTGCAAATGTTTCATCAAAGTCAATTCCCTCAACTTGAGTATAGCCTTGAGCAACTAATCTAGCCTTATTCCTAACAATATTGCCAGATTCATCAGTTTTATTCTTGTATATCCATTTAGTTCCAATCACATTAATATTTTCGGGTCTAGGAAGTAAAGTCCATACTTCATTACGCTCAAATTGATTTAATTCCTCATGCATGGTATTTATCCAATTCTCATCTTTTAATGCTTCATCAACATTTTTAGGCTCAACTAAAGAATAGTAACATTCATGGTTCATAAGATTGCATTTAGAAGACATGCATATGGATTTTACCACATTACTTACGCTCATCTTCCCTCTTGTTTGAACTCCAGAGTATTGTTCTCCAATGATTTGATTTGATGGATGATTTTTCAGTATACGTGAAGACGGAGTTTTATCAAAAATATTTGGATACTCTATAGGTTCTAACTTTTTAGTTGATGTTGTCTCAGATGTTGGCGCATTTTGAGCAACATTTCTATTTTGGTCAGAATCTATAGGTTTTGAAATTTCAACCAAATCAGTAATATCCTCTTCAAAATTTGTTCCTGCAAGACTAGAATCATCATCAAACACAACATTAACTGATTCTTGCACAGTGTCAGTTTTCAAATTGTTGATTCTATAGGCTTTACTATTTCTAGAATAGCCTAAGAAGAACCCTTTATCACTTTTTGAATCAAACTTATGCAATTGATCCCTATCATTCAAAATGTAGCAAACACAACCAAAAATATGAAAATACTTCACATTTGGTTTCTTATTGTTAAGGATCTCATATGAGGTTATTTTGGAATTAGTTCTAAGATAGACTCTATTAGTAATATGACAAGAAGTATTTAAAGCTTCAGCCCAAAACCTTTTAGATAAATGTTTTGATAAAAGCAAAACCCTAGCCATTTCTTGCAAAGCCCTATTCTTTCTTTCTTCAATTCCATTTTGTTGTGGGGTTTTTGGTGAAGAAAACTCTTGCATGATACCCTTATTTTCACAAAATTCAGTAAACAAAGCATTTTGAAATTCCCTACCATGATCAGACCTAATTCTCTTTACTTTAGTATTGAAAACAGTCTTGAATATTTTATAAAGAATTTTAAAAGCATTAAAAGTTTCTGATTTGTCTTTTAAAACTTCTACCCAAGTGTATCTAGAGTAATCGTCAACAATAACAAAAGAATACTTTTTCCCACCAATACTCTCAGTTTCCATAGGACCCATCGAGTCCATATGTAAAAGTTCAAAACAATGTGTTGTCGAACAGTGTGCCAACATTTTATGTGACACTTTGATTTGCTTACCCTTTTGGCATGCATCACAAACCTTGGTTTTGTCTAACTTTAAAGAAGGGAGACCTTTAACAGCATCAAGTCTAATCAAATCATAAATGCATCTATAATTAGCATGACCAAGTTTTTGATGCCAAAGAGTATTTTCATCTAATTTCACACTATTGCACGTTTCATTCGATTCAATCAAATAACAATTGTCTACAGACCTATTACCAATCATAAGACACTCATCATCATTATTGAGCACATAGCATGAATTTTTATCAAATTTAACATGCAAATAATCATCACATAATTGATTTATATTAATCAAATTAGCACGTAAACCATCAACATGCAACACATTGGTTAACGTTGGAAAACCATGAACATTCAAGGTACCTTTACCAATTATTTTTTCTTTTGAACCACCCCCATAGGTAACATTTCCACCATCATGCATTTTATAATTTGTAAGAAATTTAATATCACCAGTCATATGTCTAGAACATCCACTATCAAAATACCATAGACCAGGAATGCATGCTTTTAAGGAGGTATAAACAACATTACATTTCATATCATACTCACTGACCTTTTCATGATCATGTTGTTGAATATGTTGTGTTTTACCAGGCAACATATTACAAGACATTTTAGATTCCTTGTATTTAAAACAGTAAGGACGAATATGACCCATCTCATGATAAAAATGACATACAAAATCTCTAGGATGAGAAGTAATAGATTTACTATCTCTTGCCTTAACAAATTTTATGGGCATATCATTTTGCACGATTTTTGTAGAGTTAGAATCATACCCAATACCTTCTTTGCCTACATTCGAAGTTATCAATGCATCTTGTAATTTTTCTGCACCTTTGGTAAACTTTTTGAAGCTTAAGGTTGTGCTTTCTAGTTGTTTTTTCAAGTTGCATATTTCTAGATCTTTTTTAGTAAGCAATACTTCCAATTTTTCTACTGAATGCTTTAAGTCATCATTCTCTTTGATGATTTGTTGAATATCAACATGTTCTTCACCTGAAATATTCATCTCTAAAAAAAGAACTCATTAGACAACTTTCATCTGGACTGATTTTGTTTGATGTAGTCACAAATGTTGGCACATTTGTTTTAACATCAGACTCAAAATCATCTAGTAAATCATCATTTGTATCATAAAAAAGAATTCTAGCAGAGAAAGCAAATTCATCATTTTTCTCAATGTCAGGTTCATTATCAGAATCATCACTCAAGGTAGTATTAAAATTCAATTTCTTTCTAATCAAGGTGTTAGCACATTCATTAGCATAATGACCATATCCAGTACATGCATCACACCTAACATTTTTTCTATACTCAGGATCGAATTTAGGTTTATTACTCATATTAAACTGTTTTGATCTATCAAAACTTTTTTTCTTTTCAAACATTTTAGGAGTAGAAGTACCTTGATTCCTATTCTGAACATTTGTTTTTAACCTATTAGCTCTATTTTTCAAAAATGAATTGAACTGCTTGGTTAATAAAGAAATGCTGTCGGAAGTGTCGGAACATATTTCAGAACATTCATCATCCGAATCAACTTCAGTAACAAAAGAAATGTTTTTAGAACTAGAAGCATCATTTTTCAAAGCAACAACCTTTTTATCAGAATTAACTTCATCTCTTTGCTCAAAATTCATCTCATAAGTTTTTAAAATACTAATCAATTCATT